>PVKY010002906.1:0-23541 GCA_004027775.1 Bradypus variegatus | reverse complement strand
CACCTCCAGGAAGGCTGCCCAAAACGGAGCACTCGCAGGCCTCTGTCCTGCACGGTTACTGTCTCTGAGGACACTGGGTGTTGGGGACTGAGCCATGCCCCCCATAAAAGACACGTTCAAGTCCCAACCCCCAGCCCTGGGGGTGTGACCCCATTTGTAAACAGGAACTTTAAAGATGTTATGGGTTAAGGTTGGGGGGGAGGGCTTCATCCAGCATGGCTGAAGTTCTTATAATCAAAGGAAATCATACATGGAGGTGGGGGAGAGAGAAGGAGCAAGAGCTTGCCATGTGACGGAGGAAGAGGCGCTGCTCTAAGCCAAAGAACCCCAGGGACAGTGGCACGCCAGCACCAGAACACCACACACTCCAGGAGAAAGCACGGCCTGCAGAGAAGTTGGATTTCTAGTCTCCAGAACTGTGAGCTGTTCCAGTTTGCTAAAAGCTGCTGGAATGCAGTAGACCAGAAACAGAATGGCTTCTTCAACGGGGATTTATTTACAGTTCCGAGGCCATGAAAATGTCCTAATTAAGGCATCAAGAGACAGACACCTTCTCTGAAGAAAGGCCGATGGCATCTGGGGCCCCTCTGTCACACGGGAAGGCACCGGCCGCAGGCTGCTGGGCCTCTCTCGGGGTTAGCTTCTGCTTAGCTTCTCTCTCTCAGCTCCTGTGCATACTTGCTTGTTTCTCCCAGGGCATTTCTCTAAGCATCTGGGGGTACTCTCTTACCTTTTCTGGGAAAAACTCTGGATTTCATCTCTTAGTTTCTTGCCTGGTTCTGGTTCCAACAGCTGACTCCAAAATGTCTCTGGGCATTTTCTCTTTAAGCATCTCTGAGCTCTCTTCAAAATATCTCTGCCTTTTATCCTCTATTAGAGGACTCCAGTAAAGATGACGAAGACCCACCTTGAATGGGTGGAGTCACAGCTCCACGGAGAAAACCTAATCAAAAGGTCCCACCCACAATAGGTCTGCCCCCGTGAGATCAGATTAAAAGAACATAGGCTTTCCTGGGGGGACATAATAGATTCAAACCAGCACATGAGCTGATCAATAAATTCCCATTGGTTAAGCCAATGTGGGGACCTGTTATAGCAGCCTGGCAGGCTGAGAGATGAGGTACATTCACCCCAGCACTCACTACACAGGGGGCCTAACACTGCCTGCAGGATTTTTTTTTAATTCAGTTTTATTGAGAATTATTCACATACCATACAGTCATCCATGGTGTACAAACAACTGTTCATAGTACCATCTTATAGTTGTGCATTTGTCACCCCAATCTATTTTTAAACATTTTCCTTACACCAGAAAGAATCAGAATAAAAATAAAAATAAAAAAAAGAACACCCAAATCACCCCCCCATCCCACGCTATTTTTCATTTACTTATTGTCCCCATTTTTCTACTCATCCATCCTTACACTGGATCAAGGGAGTGCGATCCACAGAGTTTTCACAATCACACTGTCACCCCTTGTAAGCTACGTTGTTATATAATCGTCTTCAAGAGTCAAGGCTACTGGGCTGGAGTTTGGTAGTTTCAGGTATTTACTTCTAGCTATTCCAATACATTAAAACCTAAAAAGTGTTGTCTATATAGTGCTTAACAGTGTCCACCAGAGTGACCTCTCGACTCCATCTGAAATCTCTCAGCCACTGAAGCTTTATTTTGTTTCATTTCACATCCCCCTTTTGGTCAAGAAGATGTTCTCAATCCCACGATGCCAGGTCCAGATTCATTCCCGGGAGTCATATCCTGCCTGCAGGAAGCTGGAAGCTGGCAGAAAGTGGGCCAGCCCTGACCACAGACAGACCTGGGATGGAATTCAGGCTCTCCCAGGCATGGACCATGTGGCCCTGGGGGAAGCAGGAACCTCAGGCTCCTCATCTGTAAAACGGGGGTGGTGGAGCCTCTCTAGCACAGATGGTGAAATGAGACCACCATTTAGGATCTAACCCACCATCTGCCAGTTGTTGCACAGTAAATGACAGTTATTGTTATTGAAATAATGAGTCTTGGGGCCCAGGGGCCCCAGTGAAAGCCTTGCATGTCATTCGTTGCATCATTTACATCTTCGCCACCCCACTGAACACTCAGGGCCTGCGGGCCTTGTTTGCATCAGGGGCTATAATAACTTAGTTCTAATTTTCACAACAGTCCTGCGAGGTCACTCTATTTACCCACAGATTAGAAGTGGGGGTGATTCTTCCACAGCCTCAGTAAACCAAGAGGCTTAGCTAGGATTCCGACTCTCACCTCCCCCTCGCCACCCCGTGACTTTTGCCCAGCGGCTGTCCCTCCACTGCTCTAGAGCTCTCAATAACTCCCTATTCACAGTGGACCCAGGTGCAGGCTCCTCTCTGGCACAGGGCCTTGTCCCAAGCAACCATGTTACCCTCTATTCTGGTTTGCTAAAACTGCCATTATGCAAAATACCAGAAATGGATTGGCTTTTATAAAAGGGGTTTATTTGGTTACAGATTTACAGTTCTAAGGACATAGAAGTGTCCAAACTAAGGCATCAACAAGAGGAAGAAAGGCCTGTGGCGTCCGGAACACCTCTGTCAGCTGGGAAGGCGCGTGGCTGGTGTCTGCTGGTCCTTTGCTCCCAGGTTGTGTTTCAAAATGGCTTTCTCCAAAATGTCTCTGGGCTTCTGTCTCTCTTGCTTCTTTCTGCTCTCTGCTTGGTTCTCCTGGGGCGTTTCTCTCTAAGCGTCTGGGGGTCCTCTCTTAGCTTCTCTGGGACAAACTCGGGGCTTCATCTCTTAGCTTAGCGTCTCCAAACGTCCTTCTGTCTGCATCTCCCAGCATCTCCAAGCATGTGGGTCCATGTTGGCTCCTTCGGTTTCTGTGGGTCCTGGCGAGGCATCTGGTCCTCTTATCTCTGTGTGAGCTCTCTTAAAGGATGCCAGTGATCTAATTAAGATCCACCCAGAATGGGTGGCGCCACAGCTCCATGTATAACTTAATCAAAGGTCCCACCCACAACTGGGTGAGTCACATCTCCATGGAGACAATCAAAAGTTTTCACCCCACAAAACTGGATTAAAAGATCATGGCTCTTCGGGGGTCCATAACAGTTTCAAACCGGCACATCCTTGGACCCCTCTTGCCCTCGTGCACGTTTGCCCTACCAGGGCTGCTACCTGAAATGCCTTTCCCATGTCCCTCCATGAAGCTAGAACATTCCTCCTTCAGGCCAGCCAGCCTCCCCCAAACCCTTCCCGCCCACTCGGGGCCACAATGACCACTGAATCCTGACAGTGCTGAGTGCAAGCAGGGCCTCTCCGTCTCCCAGAATCACGCAGCTCTGACGGCCAACCTGGGCACAGGTAGCTCTAGCACCCAGTTCCTAGGCCTGAGTGAATCTCCGGACCCATGACGAAGGCAGGGCAGCAATGATGGGGTCCCCCCACCCCTGGCCCTGTGCCAATGAAGAGACCCAGACTAGGTAAGAAGGGGCAGGATGTGCCCAAGTTCACAGAACCCCTTGGTGGTGGGGGCTCGAAGCTGTGCCTTAGAGCATCTCGCAGCAGTCTGGGGACAGCAATTTCCCACTGTGTGAAGGGGGAGGTCTGACTGCTCGGCCCTGCACTCTTCACTTGCAAATCAGGGGGATGACGGCTGGACACCCCTGGTCCATTCCCACTGCCTCTTGCCTGCAGGGCTTCATTAACACTCCCCAAGCCTCCTTGGTCCCCTCCGACCCCTTCTCAGACTGCAGCCAAGAAGTGGGGGCACAACCCACCAGGCCCCCGCTGACCCCTCCAGAGCGAGACAGGTGGGTGAGGTTTGCATTTCCACGTATGCTTCAGTACTCTTTGCTTGTGTTCCAAAGTACATGTAATTTTTAAAATAACACAAAAAGGGAACAACCTATAGGCCTGTGAGGCTTAACTGCATTCATTCATTCATTCATTCATTCACCCACTCACTCGTCCAACACAAACTCCCCTCGCCTTTCTTCAGGAATCACCCCCTTCATTCCTTTCTTCAGGAATCACCCCCTTCCCATGAATGCTAATGGTATTCCAAGGAAAAGGAAGCAGGGAGGAGAGAGAGCCCCAGCCTATTAGGCAGGGGGCCCGGGATTCTGATTGTCCGGATGACCTCCCTTGGACAGACGGCAGCTGGCCCCTCCCACCCCTAGCATTTCCTGATGCTTTGGGGAGCCCAGGGGTGGGGTCCCAGAAAATGGCAGCAACTTGGGAGGCCCTGCCCCTGGCGCCTGCGCAGCCACCCACAGGCAAACTGCCAGAGGAGGGTGATTAAGGAAATACCTGTGCTGAAGCTGTTTGCCTGGATGCTTGGGGGGGGGCGAGGGGGAGGGCAGGCAGATCCTGGCTCCAACGTGCCTAAGAAAAGCCGGGCCCGGCCCAGAGGCTCCTCCAGAGGCCGAGAACATTCCCAGCCCTGCCCGAGCCCAGAGCACGCAGGAGACACCCCCGTTGCAAAATCCGGGGCCTCGGGAGTAGAGCTGCCCCACATTAAGAAACACTTTCCAAAGGAGATAATTATTTAATAGGTAGTAACTGGAGATGGGACAAGGGCAGTGGGAATTGAGCTGATTAGCTGGTGGGGGGGGCAGCACCGTGTGCCCGCCGGAGCCGGCCCTCCTGCCTCCCGTCTCCCGCTGTGGACTGAATCACGCGCCCCAGTGTGGACATGTTCTTGGCCTTGGTCCTCCTCCTGGTGGGTCTGAACCCACTGTAAAGTAGATCTCTCCAAGGTGTTCCTTCAGTTAAGGTGTGGCTCTGCTGAATCAGGTGGGGCTAATCCACACGACTGGGGCCCTTCATAAGCAGAGTGAATGCCAGAAACAGAGAAGCCACTGGGAGCAGCCAAAAGCCAGAACTCAACGGAGCTCAGAGGAGGAAGGAGAAGATGGTGCCACGTGCTTTGCCACGTGATGGAAAATCCAAGGACCGAGGACCGCCAGCAGCCAGCCCCAGCACGCCACAGTCTGGGGAGAGAAAGCATCGCCTTGCCGACACCTCGATTTTAGATGCCATCTTGCCTGAAAACTGTGAGCCAACAGATTCCTGTTGCTTAAGCCCACCCATCAGACAGTACTTGTTTTAGCAGCCAGGAGGCTAAAACATGTGCTCATGCCAGCTCATGTCCACCACTTCCCAGGTTCTGACAAACAGCCCTCTTGCCTGGCTTCATTCCGGCCACCCTACCCTTCAGCAACTCATTGGCTTTTCTCTTCTCCTGTCCCACTCTGGGGACTGTGGAGTCAAGAGGAGAGAGAGCAGGATGTGCCAGGACAAGGTTGGAGCCAGGAGGGGGTGGTGTCAGAAAGCCAGATGTCCACAGCTTGGCCCCGGTCTACAGTCCAGCAGCCTCAGAGAACTTCACCTGGCTCCGTCCACCCAAACTCGACAAGGAGGACATAAGGGACAGCAGGATAAGAAAGGGAAAAGGGACACAGGATGGGTCCAAAAAGCATCACCTGCCAACCACGTGCCAGGCACCACCAGGCGCATGCAAATATAACTGTTACAAAGTTGTTTGTATCTCATTCCCTGACAGTAAGGATGCTGAGCCCCAGGGAGGTTAAGTGACTTGTCTAAAGTCACACAGCTGGCAGCAGCCCCAGGAAGCTACCCTATCTGTACGTGGCTCCAAAACACAGCTCTTCCCATTCCACCACACCCTGCCCCACAAGCATTTGGTAGCGGTCACCAAATGTGACTCCCTTCCCACCTCAACCACCCGAAACAGAGGCCAGGCAATCCCAGTCTCAAGGAACTGAAGTTTCCACACCAACGTCTGCATTAATTCACAAAAGATGCTTTGCAGGACTCCTCCAAAAAGAGCTCTAAGAAAGGCACAAGAGAATTAAAAGCAACCATGGCCTCAAGAGGAGAGGCTTACAATCTCTGGGTAGATCACCAGGAGAAACAAGGTGAATCATGAGAAAATTGGAAGGAGGGTTTTCAAGAGCCAAGGCTTATGATCAGATTGTGGGTGTGAAAAGAGTAGAAAGCAGTGAGTGTGGGGCAGGGGGCTGGTCACTGGGGGCTACCTGGAGAAGGTGGGACCTGGATGGAAATGGCTGGACCATAGTAGGCTATGAATGAAGATGTGCTGGATGGACGAATGGATGGAGGGGTGGCTGGGGGGAAGACGGGCGGCTGGGTGGGTGGACGGATGGTGGATGGATGGGTGGGAGTGTAGATGGATGGACAGGTGGACTCACAGGTAGATGGGTGGGTGGAAACCACTGGGGACTTGATGGAGCCCAGCAACCTGTTTAACATGGCTCCGGGTGATGTACACGAAATGTTTGAGAACTTCTGTGCTGAGTGAGCAGTGGGCACTCAAAAAGTCTGTTCTGGAACCTGGTTTCTTCTCATCCTGGGACATGTCCCCAGTATGAAAAATGCAGAAATTCAGCACATATGTAGTGGAAACCAAGCTAATGGGGGCTGTAGGCCCTCTGGATTGCTAAGCCCACAGGGAGAAGCCCATGCTCGCGGCAGGTGGTTACTAAGTGCCACACCTCGAAGCAGGGCTGTGGGACAAACGCGATACATCCTACCAGTGGGTCTCACTGAAGGGCAGCCTCTCCAGGGCTGGGGCTGGCAGGTAGGCCTTCCCAGAGGTGGAACGGAAGTGGGACCAAGAGGACAAGAAGGGTTCACGCAGGCCCATCCAACTGTCCCCCACGCCTGGGCCTTCCCGCCTGCTGTCTCTTTGCCAAGAACACCGTCACCCTTTGGCAAACTCCTTTTCAACCTTTGAGAGTCAACATAGGGTCACCTTCTACAGGAAGCCTTGCTTGACTGCAGGCTGTGCCCTTGGAGCTCCATTTGTTCTTACTCCCACCCCGATCCCCTTTCCCCACAATGTAACTATCGAACTGTGTAGCTCCTGATTTAAAATAGGCACCCAATGCATGCTGTTTGAATGAAGGAGCAGACAGAAATGGGTTCAGGGAAAGCCACAGGCCACCATGGGCAGAAAGTGTTGACAGTCTTTGCAGTGGCCACTAGGCTGCTCCCATCGTGGGTCCCCCATTCCCCCCACCACGCAACAGCAGCCAGGCCTGTAGCTGTGAGAGCGCCCCCAGCCCAAGGCCCAAGATATCCCCCTTTCTTCGCCCCGTCCGTAACCATCCCACCATCCCTCACAGACACCAGGATGGGAGAAGCCAGGCAAGTGGCCCAGGAGGGGGTCCCCTGAGGCTCGGCACACGCTGTGCAAGAAACACGTACCTCTCCCTCCTGATTTCAACTGCATGGAAAAACATAATAAAGGGGAAACTTTTATTAGAAAATGTAGAAAAAACATGACAGTACCATCTTAGGGTTTGCCTCCTTCTTCTCTCCCCCGAAAAGCCTAGTCTCTCAATATCCTTGCAAAAAAGTGAAGCCAGAGACTCCCAGAAAGCACGGCAGCGGCTGGGAGGCCAACGAGGCCCAAAGCCCTTCCTGGGGCCCCGGGGCCGCCTGGGACCTGAGCTAGGTGCAAAGGAGGTCGCTCCGAGCAGCAGGGGCATTTCCAACTCAGACAGCTGGAGGAACTGAGGCACAAAGCTTCTCTGCACTGAACCCCACTTCTCCCTCCAGGACACCTCGCCTCTCACTCCACCCTCCTCCCCTGCCTGGGTCTGGGTCCCTGACGGCCTGAGCAGGGATCATCTCCTGAACTCACACCTCCGTTCCATCCTGGTTCCCTGCCTGCTCCTGGCAGCCCCGGGCCTCCGCGACAGGCAGGACTCTGCCCGGACCTAGCTTCCCTTCTCTGTCCCCTTGCATGGCTCCCGGCCTAACCGGCACAACCTTCCCCTCTGGAAAACCATCCCATGAGCACCCCACCAGCCTGGTAAATCACCATTTCCCTTTACTGAAAACCCCCGTAGGTCAGCACTGTGCTGGCATTTCAATGCCTGGCAAAGAGGGTGCATCTACTCCCCCTGTGGGGATGCCGAATGGGATGCAGACAGGTAAGGAGCATGCACTGTGCGAGGACACACAGCCAGCGGGTGACCAGGCCAGATAGCTCTCAGCCTGCGTGCTTTCCACCCCTGCCACCACCCCCAAGCTGTCTTCCTTGTGCTCCTCCAGCTCCTGGCCACTTCTCTCTCATGGCACTCACTACACCACAATTCCTCCTTCCTGCATGGACTGTCTGATCCAGCTTGGCGTGCGAGAGCCATGAGCAAATGCTGGCTATTCCACTGTAAAGGCCCCAGTGAGCTACTGAGGCATACCCGAGTGCTCAGTACCATCAGTGGCTTAAGAGAACATCACTGGGACGTTTGTGTCTGTAGCCAAAGGAATGAACCTGTAATGGTGGAATTCCAGGCTTCAGCCACAAGTGGGCTGGGGAGGCAGGCGAGGTGTTTGAGGGCAGAGAGGCCTTCCTCACCAACCACGTAAATAGCTGCCTTCTCTTGTTTGTGTTTACCAGTGGCCTTGCCTCTGGAATGCTGGCACCAGATCCAAATTCCATTGCTCATAAAATACACTCCTCCCTCAGTGCTGTGTTCACTTCACAGCACCCACACGCACGTCATTGAAGACTGGGGTACATGGAAATTGGGGTGGGTTTAGCTTCTGCTCATTTGGCCCAGGGGGTGGGGGACAAGGTAGGAGGTTCTGTCATGATCCAGTTTCAACATCTCCTTGAGCCTGAAGTGGCCCCACAAATAGGGCTCAGGGGGCAGCTGTTACAGGAGGCTCCATGCACCAAAAGCAGTTCTCACTCCACTGTCTCTAGAGCTTTCCATTGGCCCGGGCAGAATGGGGACAACTCCAGGGCCAGGTGTCTGCCCTCTCCTCTGTCTGGATTTCCCAATGGGAATCCAAACTCGAGATCTGCCACCACATGTCTTCCTTGCAGGCAAATGGTGTCAAGGTTTTGGGACACTCAGCTCTAATCCCAGACCTGCCAAGACCCCTGGGGGGCTTTCCCACCCCTCCAGGAGTGGGGCTTCTTATTCCTAGCCTGGAACTCAGGGGTCCTACCTCCAACCTACCTGTCCAGGTTTAACACCCTCTCTACCTGGTGAGCATATTTCTCCAAGACATAACGAAGCTCCCCCAACACGCTTCAGTGTGCCCCCCGTTACAAGGCCCGCTCCTCCCCTGCTTTCAGCTCGCCACTGTCAGCTCCTCCGGGAAGCCTTCCTGACACCCAGAGGAGCCCCAGGGACTCCCTCGCACCATGCTCCCACAATACGCCTACTTGGAGACGGTTTCCTTCTTCCCACCGGACTGTCATTGCTTAGCTTGCTGCCCGCTGCCCAGTCGGCTGTGGCTGCCCTCCAGGTGCAGGGATGTATGGACACCCCGGCGTGGGGCCACTGTTTGTCTCGAACCAACATTAGTCCAGGCCTAACTCATCTGAGGGTCCTCCCAGCCCCCAACAAAACCCAAGGCACATGGTGGCCTGACCCGGGGCCTCCTGGAGCAGGCTGCACCTCGGGGGACGGGCACCCAGCCGCAGTGAGGCCACATCACCAGGCCACTCCACGTGCGGGGCCCACTGTCCCACTAGCTTTGACCTCACCTGGGCCACCTGCTGTTGTTTCAGCATAGTCACCTTCTAAAAAAGTAAACCCAAACAGGGCAAAACAACAGAGCCGAAAACACCTCCCTTACGAGGTCACCCCAATCTGAGCCAGACCTGCAATTCCACAAACACCATTGGGGACCAGGTGGAAGATCTCAGGACTTCCTGAGTCCACCCCAACAAATTCCCATGGCAAACAGGTGGCCCCTTTAAGATGCTTTGTTTTCACTTTTATGATTTCTTTCCTTTTTTTTTTGGCTTTTCAAAAAAAATGTCAGCAATTCTCAGTGATTAAAAAATATCAAATAGTACAGAAGGGCTTATAATGAAAAGCACTGGTCTCCTCCTTGTCCCCTGGAGGCAGCTGCTTTTAACTTTTATGAACTTTATTTACTTCTAATTCCTCTGGCTGTTATCTGATCTATATAACAAACATATTAAAACACCATGTTGTGCTGCTTCGATCCTATGAACCCAATGGTTCTGATTTATCAATTTAGGATGTTCTTTAAATGGGGGACAATTCAAGTTCCCTGAATTCTTCCTCCCAAAACACACACGTCTCGTTGCATCAGAGACTAACTGCGTATCACGCCCACAGGAGAGGCAGTGTGATTTCCAGTTCTTCCATGGATGCCAGGTGGAGAATTTGTTTACACTTTTCTCCAGCGTGCGTCTCGGGGTCTTCCCTCCTGATGTCTCTCTGCACAGACTTCCTGAGGCAGCTTCACTGCTGGGGCAGGGGCAGGGGTCCCTCCAGATCCCAAGGCTTCCCTTCCTTCATTTATGCCCTTATTTTACCTGAGAACATCCTCAAGTAACTTTCTCAGGAGGTGTGTGGAAGGTAGAAGTTTTGAGTCCTTCCTCGCATGCCTGACAACGTCCACATTCTATCCTCGGGACAGATGGAGAGTTTGCGGAAAAACTGAAACTCGTTTTCCCTCTACCTGCCAGGACAGTTCTCCATCAGCTCTGCTGCTGATGAAAAGGGTGATACAGTTTAATCCTCCTTTGCCAAGGACATGAATCATGTGTCTGTTTCCCCTTTTCTCGAAGGTTTTAGAAACCATTTTAATATGAGATTTCTGTTCTTTCATGAATTCTTTTATTTTTCTTGTATCAGTTCTTCATCTAGCAGTTTTCTGACATTAATTCTTTATTAATTTTCTCCCACCTATTTTCCTCCCATCCATTTTCTGTACCTTCCATTAGTCGTACGCTCAATCACCTGCCTTACTATACAGCCTTTCTCAATTTTGCTCTCTTGTTTTTCTGTCTTTGTCTTTTTATTCTTCTTTCCAAAAATATCTGAGTCACCTTCTCTACTTTTAATGAACTTTTTAATTCAACTTCCTATTTTTTATATCAATAGCTCTTTTTGTTCTCTGAATATTCTTATTTCATAGCATCCTTTTCTTGTTTTACAAATGCGATGCCGTCTCAGAGGATACCAAAGAGAGGGTGATTTTCTTCGTTTACATTTCCACTCTCCCTGAATTCTGTTTCCTCTAGTACCATATTTTCTCTGTTGTTTAGGCTGAGGCTGCTCTCTCAGGTGGCAGGCTTTCTTCAGACATCAGTGAAACCCTGGGCATCCATTCACGTGTAAACACAAGACTTGAAACCTGGCTGGAAGCGCCTCACGGCTGAGAGGGGCTTGTCCAATGGTAGCTTCAGACAATGCACCGGGGGGACCACCAGATGATGCAGTCCACAGGGCTTGGCTCTGGGGCCAACACCCGCATCGGCTACTCTGGTTACCTGAGAGAGCTGGTTTAGTTTCTCTGCAGAGAATCCGACCACCACCATCATCATCATCATAAAAGATAAACAGAGGAGGAAGGGCTAAATCTCCATTGAATCTTAAGGCTCCTTAGATGAACACCTGACCAAGAATGCAGACTTGTCGATGTCACACACAGGCAGGTGTGCTGCCGGTTTATTTCGCGATGTCACCCCAGCTCCTTGCTCCCATCTCTGTCTCTTGCCCTAAGAAAGTGTCCATCCTTGCGTTTCCGGGCCTTTCTGCAGAGGGTGTGGCCTGAGACCCAAATCCCATTTTCCAGTCCCCCAACCGTCGGTGTGGGTAGCCCTCCTGACTGAGGACTAGCTATTTCTAGTGGGAACACACAACTGCCACCATTTTTAATGGAAAAGGCAAAGATGCCAAGGAGACTTCTTTCTTCTCCCAACCCCTCCTTCCCCAGCACCCCTTCCTGCGAGGTCCTTCTGCAAAAGTTGCCAAAAAGAGGATCAACAATGAAAACCAGACCCAAATTTCCATCCGTGCCCTGAGTACCTGGCATCCACCAAAATAGAGAGAAAGGCCAGGAGAGTGGGAAGAACGCAGGGCAGAGCCCAGATGCCGGGTTCCTCTCTGCCAAGTCCCCCATGACCTTCTCTGCTCTGGAAGTCGCTTCCTTCTTCGAGAAAGGGAGGAGTGGGGTCACAGAACTGCAAACAACACCAAATGCCCCAAGCTCCATCTCCCACAGGGCAGAGCAGAGTTTCCCACATTTCCTGCCACCCCCACCTAGCGGCTGCTCCCACCAGGCAGCTCGGCAAGGCCCATCCTGGGAGCCAGGAAAAGCTTTCTTCCCCGTGCAGAGGCCAGGAGCCGCGGAAGCCCTCGCTCAGGTGCACGCCTGCAGTCTGAGGGGCTGCCTGACAAGCTCCATCAAGATGCAGCCTGTATTAGTCATGTCTGCTTCCCCTTCCCAGGCTTCTGAGGGAGGCTGCTCCACCGCTGCCTGTAAGTACTGCTCCGAGCCCTCCCCAGCCTCAGTGCCTGCCATTAATAAAAGATAAACAAGAAGCACCGTGCAGGGACGGTGACAGCTGCCACCCCCACTCCCCACCCCCACCTTCAGGTTGTTCCCCTCCCCCCCAGCTGGGCTTTGGAGACACATGTGTGGTGAGGAGGGGGCCTGGCAAGGATCCAGCTGGCTTCGGAGCCTCCAGGCTGGTTCCTGGCCTCAGCTGTGTTAAATCAACTCCCTGGCTCCAAATAGGGACCCCCACCTCTGCCCCCCACGCGGCTGAGGCGGGAACATCTGAGAACCAGGATCTCCTGGCTCGCCCCGGGCGGGCGGCGGTTTCAACACGGACGTTCCACTGCCCTGCCGTCAGCCTCACAGTCAAAGTTCTAGGGCTTGGCAGGCCCAGAACACATGCCCTCCTTCACTCGGCCTGGAGCTGTTTGCCCCCTCTGCTTGGCCATTTTTTACTTCCTGCACCTCACACAGAGAGCCCAGGAGGGCAGGGGTCCCTGGGGTGCAGCCTTCTCCCCAGGGGCTGCACGATGCCTCTTGTGGGCCCTGGGCACTAGCCTCTGGGGGCTCCTTCCTCCTTAAAATATATTAAAACTATGTTGTACGACTGTGTTAGTTTAAAGATAAATACAATCCAGGCTTCCAGGCTGGACTGTATTCATTTTTGTTTGTTCTGGTTTTTTTAAAAATTAAAATATTTTGGGGGCCCCTAACAGCTCCATGGGCCCTCAGCACCGTGACTGCTGGGGCTAATGGAGATGCCCCAGCTCTTGCCAGAACCACAGGGCCAGGCGGCCCCTAGGGTGACCAACTCAGCCCCTCCACCCTGGACTATCCCCTTCCTGTTTCAGGCTCAG
This sequence comes from Bradypus variegatus, assembly GCA_004027775.1. Classification (NCBI taxonomy): domain Eukaryota; kingdom Metazoa; phylum Chordata; class Mammalia; order Pilosa; family Bradypodidae; genus Bradypus; species Bradypus variegatus. The sequence goes on along the minus strand of PVKY010002906.1, from coordinate 10,384 downwards.
AGCCCCCCAGGGGCATGGACAGCCAACTCCCCAAACACTGACACTAACCCAGAAGTGGCTGAGCTCTGCCCAGGAGTCAGGACTTTGCTGTGAGCTGGAGAGACTCAGCTAAAGCTCATCCCTGCCTCCCAGGAGCCAGGTTTGTGCATCAGAACTGGGAACAAACAATTCTTGAGCAGCTGCTCTGTGCAATCCTTCCTTCCTTGAAGCAACTCCAAGATGCAGTTATGACCATGAATTTTACAGGAGAGGGAAGTGCATCTGAGAGAGGTAAAACACCTTGTGGAGCTCAGAGACCTGAAGGGGCAGGACTGAGGATCTGGCCTGGGCTGGGGCTTATTCTAGGGCCAGACTACTGGGGGGGGGGGAAGAAATCTGCTGCTATTTCTGCCCGTTGATGGGTGGGTGCAGGATGGGTGCCTTGGCATGACCAAGGGGTGGGGAGGGGAGACCCCTGAGATGGTGCCGGTGCCATGAGGCCCCTGCACAGCGTGCGCATTGCCAACACCTAGAATGCACTCAGCCTACCTTGAGCCCCTGGCAGCCACCTTGAGCAGTTACAGGAGAGAAGCAAAGCTCCTTAAAAACACAGGTCCCAGGGCTCCTCCGAGACCCAGCAATTCCAGGGAGTGGCCTACGCAGGTTTGTACAAAACTTCTAAGTGATTCTGCAGAACAGCCAGAAACAGAGAGCCCAGAATCAACCTTTTTCTCTACAGACAGATGTGGGATAGAGAGTCCAGTGACCAGGACCATGTCCAAATTTTAACTGACTCTGTCCAGAAATCCAAAGGAATGATCCAGGCAAGGGGCTAGGGAGGCAGCCTGCAGCAGGAAAGCAGATCGCTGGCAGGGGAGAGTTTATACTGTGGACACACTCTTCAAAGGACAACACACAGGTGTGTCTTGTCTCGTCCTGGGGCCCAGCCAAACTTGCTAAACCTCAGCTTCCACATCTGTAAAATGGGGAGGGTGGTGGCAAGGAGGAAATGAGCTAATGAATGAAATATTTATCAGTGCCTGGCAATTAATGAGGAAAAGCTGAGTAATGATATCTATAACACTATCATATAAATTCTGGCACAATGCCCAGATCATAGTGGATAATAAATATTTACTAAGTGAATGAATTGCCACACCTTAGCTGTCCCTTCAGGTATCACTCACCCCACAGTTCGAATCAGGAAACAGGCTTGAGGCATCCTATTAATCCTCGAGTTTATTAGGATAGAATCAGCCAAGTCAGCGCAAGTTGAGGGGTTCCGATTGCTGAGCAGCTTCCTTTCCAGCTCTCCCAGGGAGCAGCCGCCATCCCAAGGCCACCCACAGCTGGGTGGGGTGTCTGAGAGCCAGACTGAAGGCAGCCAGCTGCAGCCAACTGGCAGCTGCCTCGCGAGCCCCGGCACAACGTTCGACCCCAGGGGCATTCCTGGGCCTCTGCTGAGTGGGGGGTGCGTGGTATCCCCAAGTCTGAGACAGAGTCCGCTGCCTGGGCTGGGATGGGTCTGACTTATGGAGCTTCTCGAGTCAAAGCAAGGCTATTTCTTCCATCACAGCTGCTAACACCCTTGGGCAGGGCTGCTCCAGCCTTAAGTGCCCACCCATGGCTGCCTTTGACTTCCAAGAAAAGCTTCCCAAGGCCAGGTTATCCCTGAGAGCCCCACAAAGCCTTGGCACTATCTGCATCTCCGCAACGCCGCTTTCTCAGTTGCTCCTCCTGCCCAGAACACAGGGGCAATTCCAGGTGGAGGCTGCTTGGGGAACGTAATCCTCACCTGGGGACACTGGTGACGGCTTCTTTTCACGACACTGTGTGGGTCAAGGAGGTACCCCAATTGCATCCTGAAGTTTCGGGAAGTCTGCTAAGATGGATGCTATGGGAGGAAACTGCCTTTTGAGGTGCAGATTATACTCCAAAATCACCCTACCCACTTTGTCCTGGTGACCAAAGGCACAAACCGAAACCACAGCCTCTAAGGAAGAGAACATTCATTTCCTTTCTAACTAGAATCGGAACATTTTGAGCAGGGAGAAACTACAGCCCAGTCCTGCCATTGAACGACTGGGCAAAGTGAGGCTCAGAGCAACAACAGATCTTACCCCAGGCTACACAGTCCATTCTGACTCCCAACCAGCTCCACCACTGCAGAGTGAAGCTTCTGGGTGGGGGCGGAGACCCTGCAAGCCTCCCCTGCCCCCGCCACACAGACGTTGGGGTCTGTGTCCAAGTAGGGCTGGATGCATGAGTTTTATGCAGATGCGGTCTAATGCTATTTGTTGATTAGAGCTCAGGTTAGCAAAGTTCAGCCCCAGGGCCAAATCTACCCACCGCTTGTTTTACTAGAACACAGCCTGCTCATTCACTGGACCTACGGACGCTGCCCCCACGCTACCAGCAGAGGTGAGCACGATGGAGATAAAACGGCCCTCAGGGACTGAACTATTCTCAGAGATGCTGAGAACATCTGGCCAGGAGTTCATCAGAAGGGACGGGACCCCCACCCATATCCCAGCCAGGGAAATAGGCTCAGCGAGAGGGGGCCCTGCCCCAGACCACACTCCCACCACTCCAAAGCCCCTGGTCGCCTCTGCATGCAAGCAGCGTCCACAGAGTCCCAGCGTCCCAGTCACTTCACTAAGCAGCCCTAATCGGAGCGGGACAGGTGGAGGTGGGTGTTCATTTTTTTTTTCAAAATGTTTTCATGGCCGAAACGAGGGACAGAACATTCTTAAAGGCACCTCTTTACCCTCATGGTCCACTGGAATTATTTTTGTTGACACCAAAATGTGGACTGGACATGGTTCTGAGGCCAGATGGATCCTGGCCCGGAACTCCGGCCTTGTGGCTGATTTCAAGGTTCCAGGTGTGCCAGGCGGTCACCAGCAGGCTCAGCTCTCGCAGCACGTCTGTGAGCCAGGAGCCGGGGCCGAAACCTGGCTTCTTCCCACCCAATAGCCATGGGGGCTGTGGGCAAGTTACTTCACCCTGACCCCGGGGCCTCAACTGTAAAGTGGGGATAATGATAGGGTTGTTGGTAAGATGGAAGGAGAACACCCCGGCAAAGGGTTAGGAAGGGGTCAGCGCTGGCCCATAACACGAGCTCAGCCAACGCCAGCTGCACCACGGTCATTTGCTGTCCCTGCTCCGGGAACAGAGGAACGAAAACCAGGCTCGTGAGTAAAGGCATGTGCCAGCACACATAGCAGCGGCTTATGACAACGTCTTGTCCTGACATTATTGGGACATATGACAAAACTGGAATATAGACTAAGCCTTGCATCAACAATAAATTTTCTGAAACTGATAACTACACTTAAGGTGGATAAATAAGTGAATATTCTTGTTCTTAGGAAATGTGCATGGCAACATTAAGTGTTCAAGGACAATGATGAATAAAATCTACAGAAAAGAGATGATAAATGGATGAATGCATGGAAGAATGGATGGATGGAAGGATGGAAAGATAGAAACAATGATGATAAGGTAAATGTGGCCAAATGTTAAAAGCTGATGGATCTGGGTATCTGGGTGGGAATACGTTGGAATTCTCCATATGGATTATTTCTGCAACTTCTGTAAGTTTGAAATTATTTCAAAAAAAACGTAAAAAAAAAAAATCTTGTCTTGAGTTAGGTAGAAAAAAATGAGGGCTCAACCAAATCCTAGGCTCACATTATTTTACCATCATAATACATATCAGCTTCTCTAATTTGGTGAGTCAATCTTTACGACACAGATTATAATTCCTCAACCAGATGTCTCCCTGGACCTCTGAAAGTCTTATTCAGTAACTCTCATGAAATGTATTAATTTAAAACAATTAGAAAACCCTTCTTCGAATTCATCTCTAGATGGTTCCATAAAACTGACAGATAAAACTATTTCCTATGCCTTCTAATAACTGCAATTTATGTGAAGTGTGAGTATTTTTCAGCCATTCATTCAAAAACTATACATTGCATGTGTGTGGATAAAGGTCTTAAGAAACTTCCTATAACTATTGATTGAGCCCCCAGGAAGCTGAGGACTTCAAGGCCAGCTCCCCACCCCACCCAGGGGGCTGGCAGCCTTGATCTCGAACATTCATTATTACTCCAGAATATCAAGAGTTTCCTATGAGCTGTATTCTGTAACCCACAAATATGCTTTCACATGGACAAAGTTAATTCGGTACAAGACCATTCCTTGAGGCACTGTTTGAAATAGCAGAAGATTGGAAATCTAAATTTCCATCAGTGGGGGACTCATTAAATAAATTATGGTCCGTCCATATCATGGAATACCAAACAGCCATAAAAACAAATGAAGAGATGCTTCCGGTGCTGATATGGACCAATTTCCAAGATGCATTGTCAGGCAAAAATGCAAGATGCTGACAAGTGCAGTAAAAAACATACATATGTATGCATGTGTGTAAATTTATAGATATGCACACAGATATAAATATTCACAAATTATGTATGCATTTATGTGTATACATCTAGCATATCTTGGAAAGGAGATGTGAGAAACTGGTAACTCTGGCTGTGCTCCAGGGAGAGGAACTAGTTGATACCTGGAAGACAGGATCGGAGGCCCCATTTATCCTTTTGTAACTATCGAATTTTGAATCACGTGAGTGACTCTAATTAAAGTAATAAAATAAATGAAAACTGAGCAAAAAGCCAAATACCTTCAGCTGTCCCTGAGAACAGGATGAGTTGGCGCAAGCAGGAGGGACTGTCTCTAACCTTTCTCAGACCCTAGCAGTGGCTGCACCATGGATTATAGACACTCCCTGCCTCCTAGCTGGCTTTTTCATGGGTGCTCTCCCCTCCGAGCATCCCAGCTTGGCCGTCTGCTAGCTGGCTTCCTACACGCTCATCGGCACTGGAGCTCTGTGGACAGCCCCATGCCCTGTTTACATCCCAGCCAGGCCACAAGGCAAGGCCAGTTCCCAGCACCTGGCATCCTGAAGGCAATGGAGAAATGTTTTTGACAGCGTCTGGAATGATGTCCGGAACACGGCAGACCCTCAGCAAATATTGTTGGAATGTATGCAGACAAAGGGGGAAATTCAAGATGTCAGAATCCCTGACATTTCAAGAAAGGGCACTGTCAGCCTCTGAATTTGGTGTGGGGGGGGAATGGCTGTTACAAAAATATTAGTTTATAGATAAAGACGTAGGCACAGGATGTGTGCGTGACCTGCACCCATGGGGCCTGGCCCTGGGTTGAAATGGCCCGTCCTCATCTCTCTTTCCTGCTCTTTACAAGCCTCGAACACTGTTCCTTTAGTATGAAGTGTTTGAGCCTTGGTCCCCATCCAGCAGGGCTTAGTTAGTGAGTGACTTAGCCAGTGGGTTCTGGAATCAGGCAGACGCCAAAGATTTCCTCACCTGAAAACCAAACCACTTCACCGGTCTTTCGCCTGGAGTGGATACTAATTACAGCTCTTTTCCGAAATATGGTTTCTTTCCTTCAACCTCATCACCTACCTTTAATTTTGCTTATGAAAACCAACAACTCAATGCCCTCCAGTTTTAGCCATTGGGCTGACAAGGTGGACTGATAGCCCCTCAGGCTGCCCTGGGGAAGCCTGTGTCTGGGCACCCAGCTGTTGGCACGGGAGTGACCACGTAGGGAAAGCACAGGAGGCCTGGGGAGAACCTGAGTGGGAACCGAGACGCCCACGTACAGTCAAGGCCATCGGATGGCGACGCCTGGTGAAAGGCTGGACGCCCTTCAACGGCCACCAGCTCAGGGGCCCGGCAAGATTGCTTATCCCTCTGCCTGGGAAGCGGGTGGAGGATTTAAAGAGCTTCCTCCGAGCCTTTGTAACCACATGCTTGCCTTCTCGTTGGGTGACGGTTCAAATTTACCCTTCCCACGTGGTCCGGGAACCCCGAAGCTATGAAAATACAAAATTAGTGCCACATCTGTGTTTCTGCTGCAGAACTTGGCAGAATCTTCCAAAAAAACACTCTGCAGGCAGAAAGCATCAACCTGAGTCCCCAGGGTTCCCTACAGATTAACCTCTACTCACAATTTGAAATTATACAATGCATGTGTGTGCGCACGTGTGCAAACACACACACACAACAAACCACCATGAGTAAGAGTCAGCAGACACGACAGAGTATTTCAATGTCAGTTTAAGAATTAGTGAGTGCAAAACAGAAAGGTATAAAAGATGGGTAATAAAAAGAGTGGAAGAGATATGAGGATAGAATGAGATGGTTCCAGATACATCCCAAGTAGTTCCAGAAGGAGAAAATGAATAATGGAAAGGCATAATTTGAAGGAATATGGATCAAAATTTTCCAAAAATGAAGAAAAACATGGATTCTAAGGTTTTTTTTTTAAATAGTAAAGGCTATATTTAGAACTTTGTGGGATGTAACTGAAGCAGCACTTAGATATACTCTCATATTAGGAAGTATAAAAAAGTAGAAGGGCTGAAAATTAACCATCTAGGTGTTCAACTCCAGGAATTAGAAAACGAATACCAGTGCAAACCTAACGAAGGATGAATGAAGGTAGAATGATGAAGTGAGAAGAAATAAGAGAAACAGAAGGCAAAGAATCAAAGAAGAGAAATAAAAAAAGAGAATCCCAAGTCAGATCTTTGAAAGCAATAATGAAGACAGATGTGAAGACTAACCAAGAAACTGACAAAGAAGACACAGAAGCGTTAGGAATGAAAAAGGGGACATAAAATGGCAAACACTTCAATTCATTTGCAAACAGGAGAAATGGATACATTTCTGAAGATAGATCCATTGACTGCTATAATGAAAGACAACAAGAAATAGAGAACTGGAATTACTTCTAACCATAAAAAAAAAACGGATTTAGTAATTAAAAAGAAGAAAAAAACCACTATCAAACAAACAAAACCAGACTCAGGCAGTTTTGCAGTCTGAATTTTTCTAAACCTTCAAGTAATGGATAAATGCTTAACTTATACAACCATCTGAAGATGATGGAAAAAAGAGGAACATTCCTTAGCATATACCATGAGGCTAATTTGGTTGATAATACAAATAAACAAGGACAGAATGAAAGCAAAAGTTTAGCCAACCTCACTGTAAACACAGATTCAAAAGTCTTAAATATGATATTGTCAAATCCACAGTTAGCTTTTTCCTACGATCAAGGACACTTGTAATGATAGACATTTTCTAATAAATTATCCCAGTAAGAAATTAAAGAAGAAAACTTTATGATCATCCCAATATATGCAAAAAAAAAAAGCATTGATAAAAGTCAACATTCATTCGCAATTAGGGAACTTTTACAAAACAGGAACAAAAAGGAACTTTTTAAACCTAATATAGAAAATCTATTTTTTAAATATTAAACATTATTCTTATGGTAAATGCCAGAATTATTACCTTTCAAGTCAAGAACAAGGTTGTTCCAGGCAACAATTACTGAAAATTACTGAAAAGTCTAAAGCTGTTTGTCCTACATGATAACCTTTTGTGCCACATGTGGCTATCGAGCACTTGAAATTGGCTAATCTGTTTGGTAAAATGGGTAAAACAGAAATAGAATTTTGGAAACTTGGATGAGGAAAAGGATGTAAAATATCTCAATCATTTTTTATATTCCATGTTGAAATGATCCTATTTAGATATTTTGGGTTAAATAAAATGTACTACTAGAATTAATTTTACATGTTTCTTTTTACTTTGTAAAATGTGTCCTACAGAAAATACAAGGTTTAACATGGGGCTGGCGTTATATTTCTATTGAACAGCACCATTCTAGACAGCACAGTAAGATGCAAAAAAGTAAAAGAACGTAAGCATTGGGAAGGAAAGGGAAAACTTTCATAGTTTGTTAATGAGGTGCATATCTAAGAAGAATACCTATAAATCTACCCAGATAAATTTAGAACTAATAAGGGCTCAGCACACTTGCTGGAAATAAGATTAATATTACAAAAACCAATTATATCCCTATACACCAGCAATAAAGAATTAGAAACAGTGATTTAAAAATATATCCAGGTATACCATTTACAGCAGTAACAAAAGCTATAGGGTACTTAGGAATAAATTTAGCAAAAAATGTGAAAGACCTTCATGACACAAATTATAAGATCTAATTAAAGGACACAAAAGAAGCACTGAAAAGGAGGACGGAAAGCTCCTGATCATGGTTGGGAAGACAAGATATAACAAAGACGGCAATCCTTCCCCAAATGAATTCATAAATCCCGTTCAATACCAATTGAACACCCACCGAGATTTTCACGGAATCGAATCCTCAAGTTCTCATGGTAGAATAGGAGCAAAGAAGAGCCAAGGAAATGTGCAAGAGGAACAAGATGAGGGAATTCTCCTATGGGATGTTGACACAATCTAAAGCTTTAGTAGCTAAGTCCATGAAACGTGACATAAAGAGAAATAATAAACCAATGGACAGGACACACAGGAACTGACCCCACATATGTAAAGGAAGTTGATATATGACAGCTTTGCCTTAAAAAAACATCAGTGGGAAAATGCAAAACTGACCCTGGGACAACTGGTCATCCACAAGTAAAAATAATAAAAAATTTGATCCCTACACCATGCCAAAGGCAAAACTCAATTCCAGATCGATTTTTAAAACCATGTATATGTGTACTATTTTTAAATTTGTAAAAGAAAATAAAGGAGAGTGTCTTTCTGATCTCAAAGCAAGAAAAAACCTCTTAAACAAGATACAAACACTACAAGACATAAAGGAAAAAAATGATACACTTGAATACGTTAAAATGTACAGCTTTTACCCCAATAAACCATGTCAGAAACACAGATAATGGCCAGCCAAAGACTGGGAGAAATTATTCATAACATATCTAAACAATAAATAATGAGATTCTTGAAAAATCAATAAGCAAAAGGCAGACACCAAGTAGGGAGCTGAGCAGAAGAGAGGAACAGGCAAATCAGGGGACAAGAAACCCAAATATCCAGTGCACAAATAAAGGGAAGGCAAATAAAATAAGACATCATCCACACTGAAATTCAAGTCTAACAAGTGTGAATAATGTCTTACTTTAACCTTAAATTTAATATCAAGCCCTGTATGGAGAGTAGGGGGCAAATTTATCCAGCTGCCCTGTAGAGCAATTTGGCAGAATCTAATAAAGCACATTTTCAGCTTTATTAAATACCCCCAAATGCAGCAATTCTACTCTTATGTATATACACTGGGACTTGGGGTTTCAAACTGTTCTGAGACGATACAAAGAAAGAAACACATTTTACCTTGCAATGCAATCCTTGTGTGCACATACACACACACAAGCACACACAAACAACTGAAAATAAGTCTGACAAAACAATACTTTACCTTTACTACTTGCAGTGCACTGTTCTATTTTCTATTTCATCTTTTTAAATGCTGTGTGTGACCCACAAAATTGATTCCATAACCCCCTGCCCTAAAGAACAGCTCACGAGGAGATGGTTTCCACCCATGCCAACAACTTTGCAGCAATAAAAACTTGTAAACAACCTAAACAACCCCCACAGTCGAATATATAGGCTGTGAAAGAGTCCCAGGACGGAATCCCTACAGAGCTTTCAGGGAGTGAATCTGAGCTGCAGGTAGGGACATGGATGCACCTCAAAAACAATACTCTGAGGAAAAATAAACATATATTTACACACATGATGAGATACTGTTTGAACCCACTTTTAAAACACCTGTGTATGGACAGTGCATCTCTAGTAGATGAAAACCTGCCTGAGGATGACAAACAGGACATTGCATACCTTGGTTGCCTTGAGGGGGGCGGGGATGTGCAGACAAGGAGGGGTTTGCAGAGGGCTGCAGCTGTGGGGTGGCAACTGGGAGGGTGTCAGGACTGGGCCGCCCCAGCGGGGAAATCTGTCACTGACACGGCTTACAATTGTCAGCACTGGTGATAATTACAAGTGGACTGGCTGTTAGTCAATTTGATTATTGTTTTTGAATTCTTTATACACAGTGCACACTTCCTACTGTCTGCACCCAGGGTGGACCATCCTCAACCTCGACAGCGCGATCTAAAACAAAGAAAAGTGTTCAACTGTGTAGAAGAGGTAAGCGCATCGGTTATATGTTTTCTGTGTCCTTGGAATAGACAGAAATATAGAGATGATAGGTAGAGATAGATGGATGGATAGATGACAGTTCTACAGATTGACCAATCAATTGATATAAGATAGATAGCTAATGATAGATCAAGATAATGATAGATGATGATAGATATAGGTAGACTGATAGCGATAGATCAATACATTGACCAATTGATTGATCAACTGATCAATATAGATTGATAGATTGATCAATCAATTGATATAGATGATAGAAATAATGATAGATGATGACAGAGATAGATCAATAGATAGATGATAGATAG
>PVKY010002905.1:0-23530 GCA_004027775.1 Bradypus variegatus | reverse complement strand
CCATCACATACAAGGGGAAGTCGATAAGACTATGTACAGATTTCTCTGCAGAAACCATGGAGGCAAGAAGACAGTGGCATGATATATTTAAGATACTGAAAGAGAAAAACTGCCAACCAAGAATTCTATATCCAGCAAAACTTTCCTTCAAAAATGAGGGAGAGATTAAAACATTTTCAGACAAACAGACATTGAGAGACTTTGTGAGTAAGAGACTAGCACTACAAGAAATACTAAAGGGAGTGCTACAGGCTGATAGGAAAAGGGAGGAGAGAGAGAGTTGGAGGAGAGTGCAGAAATGAAGATTATCAGGAAAGGTAAAAAGAGAGGAAAAAATAAGACATGCCATATAAATTCCAAATCACAAAATGGTAGTAGAAAGTACTGCCCCTACAGTAATAACATTAAATGTAAATGGATTGAACTCCCCAATAAAAAGACACAGACTGGCAGAATGGATTAAAAAACAGGACCCGTCTATATGCTGTCTACAAGAAACTCACTTTAGACCCCAGGACAAAAATAGACTGAAAGTGAAAGGTTGGAAAAAGATATTTCATGCAAACAACAACCAGAAGAAAGCAGGAGTAGCTATATTAATATCAGACAAATTAGACTTCAAAAGTAAAACAATTAAAAGAGACAAAGAAGGACACTATATATTAATGAAAGGGTCAATTCTTCAAGAAAACATAACAATCATAAATATTTATGCACCAAGCCAGAATGCCCCAAAATTCATGAGGCAAACACTGCAATCACTGAAAGGAGAAATAGATACATCTACAATAATAGTTGGAGACTTCAAAATGTGTTTGGGGAAATCTGTTTGCGGCTCCTATGCCTTCCCTCTGCCTGGGAAATCCTGCCATTCTCGAGCCAGGAAGCTCCCCTTCCCCTAAGGATTTGCCCATTTATTTCTACCTGGGCAAGGAGATCCCATTTCCATAGGCACGAAGCTGCCTTGCTCCAGAGTGCACTGTGTCTTCATCCAGGTTTCACTCACAGGGGCAAAAAGAAGCAAGACGAGGTCTTTGTGTATTCAGCCTCACTATTTGCATGGAAGACATGTCACTTTTTGAGCTGACAAGTTTTCAGAAGTTTGTGAGATATGACTTTCAAAAAAAGCAATTCACTGCATGTCTCTTCATAACAGAAAGAAAACAGTCTGTAATTAAAGACTGGGCGCAGGGCCTTGGCTGACTGACCCGTATTGCATTCGTTATGAAGATCTGCTCTGCAGACGTTGCAATGGAGAGTGATTTGTCCCTGGGAGAGATGTCTGGCTCACAGCCAAAGGGAGGTGGCGTTGGGATTAGTGAAGGGGACTCCAGCAGGTGCTGCCGGGGCCTCACCCGTAGCCCCTTGATCTTCACCTTTCTGGGCCCCCAGCTGCAAGCACTCCCCAGGAATCCTGGGTGGAGGTGGGGTGGTGCCCCTGGGGGCATCCCTCATGCAATGACAGGATGGAGCCAGGGGTGTTGAGACCCAGCTACCCATGAGAGGAAGCTGCTCTCCCCCCTCTACCTCCTGCTGCTCCGTGGGATCAGTTCTCAAATAGATTCCTTACCAGCAGGCGCTGGCAGCTCAAGGAAGCATGTGTGTGCAGTTGGAAGCTATGGGATCCCCTTGCACAGACATGGTGGGTGCAGAAAGGATGTGGGGTGCTGACAGGGCCTGCTATGAGGTGCCTGTCAGAAGGCTGTCTTCTGAGCCTGGGATTATTGAGAATATATCTCAATAAAATTCAGTTTTATTGAGATATATTCACATAGCATACAATCATCCATAGTATACAATCAACTGTTCACAGTACCATCTTATAGTTGTGCATTCATCACCCCAATATCTATTTTTGAACATTTTTCTTACACCAGAAAGAATCAGAATCAGAATAAGAAATAAAAGTAAAAAAGAGCACCCAAATCATCCCCCCATCCCACCCTATTTTTCATTTGGGTTTTGTCCCCATATTTCTACTCATCCGTCCATACACTGGATAAAGGGAGTGTGATCCACGAGGTTTTCACAATCACACTGTCATCCCTTGTAGGCTACACTGTTATACAATCATCTTCAAGAATCAAGTCTACTGGGTTGGAGTTTGATGGTCTCAGGTGTTCACTACTAGCTATTTTAATACATTAAAACCTAAAAAGTGTTATTGATACAGTGCATAAGAATGCCCACCAGAGTGACCTCTCAACTCCATTTGAAATCTCTCAGCCACTGAAACTACTTCATCTCATTTTGCATCCCCCTTTTGTTCAAGAAGATACTCTCAGTCCCATGATGCCGGGTCCAGGTTCATCCCCAGGAGTCATATCCTGCCTTGCCAGGGAGATTTACAGCCCTGGGAGTCAGGTGGGAACCTGGATTGTGGGCAAGCACCCCCTGCACCCCAGAGACTCAGATACCCAGCCAGGTGTGGATGCTGCCAACACACGCTGCAAAGGCCACCTTGCTCCACCTTGTCTGCTGCAGAGTCATCTGGGGGCACACGAGGCAGGCTGAGCTCTGCCCCCGCCCCACAGAGTCTGGCCAGGTAGGCCTATGATGGGCCTGGGGATGAGCATATTAAACAAGCATCCTGGGGTTGTGGGTCAGGGGCTGCAGGAACCACATCATGGAAAACTCTGGGCTACAGAGCAGACGGTTCCACTGGACAGATCCACTCTCTGTGCTCTTCCTCGCAACGGCCAAGGCTCCACCTGCCTGTCTCCCTTGGGCTGCCTACAACACGGGAAGGGAGATGATTCTTGCATCAGTGTCCTTTTGCTGCCGTAACAAGGTACCACATCCTCGGAGGCTTCCAGTGGCACCTGGGTACCAGCACATGGTGCTGTCGGTCAGAAGGCCAGGTGGACTCGGGGACGCTCCCTGCTCTGGACCTCGCAGGCTGAAAGCAAGGCAGCGGCAGGCGTGTTCCCTTCTGGGGGCTCTGGGGATAAAGCTGCTTCCAAGCTCACTCAGCTTGTTGGTCAATTCAGTTCCCTGGAGAGATCTGAGGACCCTGTTTTCTTGGTGGCTGTCAGCAGAGGCCAGTCTTTGTGGCCCCTCCAGCAGTGGTGGGTCGAGTTCCTCTTACGCTCTGAACTTCTCCAACTTCCTCTTCTATTGCATCTCTCTGCCTCCAACAGAGAAAGTTCCCTTCCTTCAGGGCTCATGTGATTAGTTGGGCCTGCTCAGTAACTCCAGGATGAACCACATCCCATTAGGTCTGTCACTTTAATCATATTTGCAAAACCCTTTTTGCCATGTAACAAATATCCCCAGGTCCTGGGGATTAGGACCTCTTTGGGAGCCCTTCTGCCCACCCACATGCTGAACCACAAACAAAAGCCCACAGGAATTCCGGTGTCCTGTTGCATCTAAAATGACTCCAGGAGCACCACACTCGTAGACTTGCAGTGGTGGCGATCAGGAGACAGATGGACTAAGCCTGATTGGAACTGAGAGCCAAGACTTTCCTCCCTGACAGGAGTGGGGAATGGAGGAGCAGATCCTTTGGCCTCCCTTGTTTTCCTGTTTGGAATGCTGGCATGTGAGGATGGCTGACTTGGAGCTTTGGCAGCCACCTTGCCACCATGAGGCAGCATCAAGCCCTGAGGATGGCTGGGCAGAAGGAGCCCAGGAGAGGGTCATTGCTGGTGCAGTTAGGGCATCAAACCAATGCGCAACCACCTGTCTCCAGTCCTCTTCTTGGTGGAGTTATTGAGTGTCTATTGCTTAACTACATTTAGATGAGTGTTCTGTTCCTTGCTGATGAAAGAAATCCTCATGGATAGGCATGGTGATCGTGATGGTTTGGATTATTATTATATGCCTCCTACCTGCTGATGGTGGGGTTAGCCACTGACTTGCTTTGGCCAAGGAGCATTAGTGGTTGTGACACAAGCAGAGGCCTTTGAAGTGCTTGTGTGCTATGGCTTGGCTCTTGCACTGCAGTGATCCACCAATGAGAAGAATACACTGGGATGAGCTGCTGCCCCATTAGCCTGGGCCCCAGAACAAACACCCATGGGCTGAACAAACCCAACCTACTTCCTATAACCAAATTCAGACCCCTCAGCCTGAAGCAGAGACGCCCAGCAGAGCCCAGCCTAGATCAGCTGAGCCACAAACGCCCCATCTTGCCATGAGCCGCTGGGCTTAGGGACGGTGTGTTACGCAGCATTATCGTGTTAATAGCAGACCTAGACGATGATTAACATTCAAGAGGTGTGTACCCTGGCCCTTTCCCCAAGATTCCCAAAGTGAGATAGAGGAAGGCGATAGAACCTCCTGGTATTATAGGAGACTGAAGCACACGAAAATCAACACCAACCACTGTAGAACAGAGCCCGGCATTCCTGCAAACACCTGAAGGAGAAGAAGAAACGCCCAGAGTGCTTGGAATCCAAGCAGAGACCCCACTCTAGCCAAAGAGTGTTCCCCAGGGGCCCTCGGGAGGCTCTGCCAGATGTGGCCTGGGAACCCAGCTCCCCCGGAGAGTCTGGTGAGGGCTGGAGACTAGGCCAGAGGGGAAGGAAGCTGCTCGGCAGATGTGGGGTAGCTTGGAGACAGCCCAGGCCTGATTCTACTCCCGTGCCTGGGGCTCTAGAAGCCCCTGGAGAACCTAAGCCACACTCCTGGGAAAGGCGGAGTCCAAATCCCTAAAATTAACTTTCTGCTGCCTGGCACAGGGGGCCTTGAAAGAGAAATTAACTTCAGTTAGAGGTACATTTCTTACCCACTGTAGACTGTAGGCTGAACTCCAGGCCCACTAGACATGTAGATAATTTATTCTGAATAATGATTTGTATTAATTTATCAATGACTCTATTAAGAGCTTATTTAGAATTTATTGATTTAGTTGCTTGCTCCAATTCCATGTGTCTCCATTGCCACTGGGCTGAACAGCAGACTACAGTTCATGGGCCAAATCTGGTCTGTCTTCCATCATCCCTTACTGTAAATTAAGTTTTATTGGAAAAGCGCCCCCCCACCTTTGCTTTCATGCTCCAAAAGCAGGACAGAGGAGAGACAGAGACCGACCCACAAAGCTGAAAACTTTGACTCTCTGGCCCTTTGCAGAAGCTGCTCACTAACCCCTGAACGAAGCCGGCTCTGATTTTCTCATCAGCTCCCAAATTCTCGGTCTCCAGGCACTAAAATCTACTTGCATCATCTTGACCAGCAAACACTTGAGAGTGGTGTACCCGACACTAACAGGAGCAAAACCGGCTCTGTGGGAGAAGCCAGTCTTGAGTGGACCAGGGAGCTATTGCCCACCCACCCCAACCTCCTTCAGACCCCCCTCCACCAGCCCCCAGCCGCCCCCTGGCCTGCCCAGACCACACGGGCGCGGAGCCATCCCGTCCAAGAAAAACGACTTCTCTTGATGGCAGCACGGCCCCCCCTCCGAGCTGTGCCTCAGTCCCTCCTCAGCCATGTTCCGCCGACGTGCGAGGGGAAGGCCCGGGGGTCCAGCTCCGGGGAGATCTCTGGGGCCGCCCCCCCCCCAGGGCCGCAGTCCCTGCCAAGAGCCGCTGCTTGTCTCTGTTAATCACGGGTCCGATCTGCAACTCGAGCCCCAAGCACCAGCAAGGAATGGAAAAAGTGCAACCTGACCACAGAAGTATTATTTTATAAATAAGGCCCTTCAGTAGTGGTTAATTGGATACACATTGTGCAAAATTCGGGGAACATTAAAACTATCATACCGCAAAGGGCCCCACCCGGTTCGAGTTACAGCAGTGGCCATTTTCTGGGCCACGTCAGGCCCCGGAGACTTTATTTTTCCCTTGAGGATGGTGTTTCTCCACTCCCACCCTTTAAAAAAAGAGAGAGATTGATTTAGGGGATGTTTAATGGCTCCGTAAATCAGTCAACATACCCAAATCTCATCAAAATTCTGCCAGAAATGATTTTCACGAAAGCAGATGTCCCATATGGGAAACCAATTTGGCTTTTATTTCCACCAAATTGCTATGAGCTCCTACTGTGTGTTGGCATAAACCTAGCACTGGAAGGAACCGAGGGGAGTTCAATGTCCAATACGGGGCCCCACATCCCAGAAGAAGCAAACACTGCAAGAGCTGGAAGTAGAATAAAATGTTTAAGAATACAGGAAACCGGCTACGAAAATTGTGAAACACAAGCGTGGTCTTGCTTGCTCTGAGATGGTTTAAAACTCACAGATTTCTCATGCAGACCAAGTATCCAATCCAGCTAGGCTTGTGCTCTGTGGGGTCTGTGGGGACCGTGAGAGGGCCCACCACAGAGGACGATGGAGGGCAGGTGGGTTGGCAAGCACGGGAGGCCAGACTCAAGCAGCTGCGTCAAGGGTTTACCAGGAACAGGATGAGAGCAAAGCACTGTGCCCACGTTGTCTCCAGTGGGACAGCCCCCCTGGACAGCCACACAAGGCCAGATGTCCCCAAGCAAAGGGGGGTGCAAACCAGCACTAAGGCTGGAGAGGCCAAGGGGGGCCGAGGAGTCTGGGAAAGCACCAGAGAGGAGGGGGCAGGGGCTGGGTAGTAGAGAATGAATGGATGGGGGAAAGCAAGACCACTGTGTCCTGGTGACCCACAAATCTCTTGGGAGCATATTCTTTGTTTCTAAATGGCAGTGATAATAATAATCATAGCTGAAACATGCGATGGACTCACTATGCCAGGAACTTCCTCCACAGTATTATTTTGCTGATTCCTCAGAACAACCCTATAAAGCAGTTATGATCATCAGGTCTAATTCATAGGCAAGAACACCAATAGTGTCACGGGTTTCTCAACTTTTCCATCAAAATGCCCCTAAAACTAGAGGAGAAAGAGCATGTGAGCTGGGGTCTGAGGGAGTTCTCTAAATCTACCTGCTGCAAAGACAAAATTTCTTTGAAATTCTGTTTTATGATTTTTTTACAGTCTGCTCTGTAAAACATCTCAGTTTCATTTTAATATACAAATAATGGTTCTAATTGCCTATCTATAAAATTCAACAAACCTCCCTCCAAAAGTCTTTTACTAAAATTTCACCTTCCCAGAGGGTACGTCTTGTGTCTCCTGTGGCTTTTCCAACTCCTTTGCCTACTGACTTGGACCTTGCGGCTACACATACCTGGCTTTGAGAGGCTCAGCCAAAGAGCAGGGCTCATTAATTGGTGGTTCTGGCCTGTGTAATTTTGAAGTTTTCACATAAAAATACAGACTTTCAGTTTCTCTGCAAAAGTAGCCCTACATGGCTACAATCGTGTGGCACTCAGTAGTGGTGTCCCCGTCAGGCTGGGCATGGGCTCCGCAGTTTACCACAGTCCCCACCATTCCCTAGTGCTGTACACTTAGCCTGTGTTACTAGCTTATGCACTCACCTGGCCCCTGGAGGTATTTGAATGTGTGACTTTATCATGGAACCATTGGTATTTGGGGCACAAAGTGCTGAATAGCTTCCCTGGGAATGACCACGATGGAAAGAAAGAAATGTCCTTCACAAAAAGGCCCGCAGAACCACGTCAGCACAGAGGGAGGGAAAAAAGTTCAAAAGGATGCTCAATGAAGCCTTTTTATTTTCCATTATACCTCCGATGCTACTCAAAGTGATGGATCAGTGAAGCTCATTTCCTTTGGTTGAAAAAAGAAATTTTAAAACAGAAAGCAAAAGAAAAACCCAGTGTTCAATAAAACATGGGGCAGTGACGCAATGGAGACTGGAAGCCTCGAAGTGGAGCTGTTAATTGCTTCCTTCCCCAGGACTCCGGGCGGCCCTTCTCTCATGGCCTTGGATGCATTAGTCAAAGAAAGTATCAACCCCCCATAACTCTCCAAAATGATACAATACATCACTTGAAAGTAAGCTAGGATCAACACGTTGTTAACTGTTTGATCTCACAAGTCAGAATTAATGATAGGCATTTTGCACAAAGAGGAAAAAATGAATGTTAAAAGCCTATTTATGTTAACTAAAGACATCCCTGCACCACGGGGTGAGTCGGAGGCGATTTCCTGCGGCACAGCTGTTCCACGTTTGTTAGTCTGTAGGTGGGGTGTCAGCAACTGGTAATCAGAGCCAGACTGGGAGTGCGGGGAGCTCGGGAGATGGGGAGAGGTGGGGGTGGGAATCCTTAAATAGAAAATCCCGGAGACTGCCTGGAAAAAGGGGGTCCCAGCTTAGAGTTCAGCGTGGAGTCCTTCAGCATCTCGAGGAGGCTCGGGACTCGTTTCTTCCCCAGAAAAATGGACTGTGTTTATTCATTCTGAAAGGACATGCTGGTCGCTGGGTATGAGGGACAGGGTCATGGATGAGACGAGTGTGGAGCTCACATTCTGGACAAACAGCTTTAACAGATAAGGAAACACATGGATCAACCAATAAGAAAACTCGGGCTCATGGTAACACTTGGAGCAAACAAGCAAGGCAGGATGTGGCCAAAGGGGCCAGGGTTGGAGGCCCATTGGATTAGAGGCTGGGGAAGCCTGGCAGTGGCCCTGGAGTCGAGACCTGAGTGAAGAGAGGGCAGAGTGAGCCAGGCAAACAGGCAAAGGCCCGGGGACGGACAAAAGGTTCCGGCAGAGGCCTCCGCAAGTGCAAAGGGCCTGAGGCAGGCCGGGCTTGTCCAAGCTCCAGGAAGGTGGCAGGGGTGCTGGAAGGGGGGGGTGGGGACCGGCGGGAGAAATGGGGACGGCTCTGGGTAAGGCCTGGTAGCTGAGAAGCCTGGTTGCTATTCCAGGTGCAAAGGACACCATGAGACAATTTTGAGTGAGAGAATAATCAGATTTGATTTGCATTTAAAACCATCTCTGGCTCTGGCTGGTGAGTAGATTATGGGGAAAGTGGGGCAGTGGAATCAAGGAATTCAGATCATGCCAAGGTGTGGGGGAGGCGTTGGGAGGTTTACCTGAGGGAAGGCGGAGGGCACAGCTTTCTCAGCAGCTGCAAAGCCAGGCTGGGGCCAGGGCGAGGCCAGCGGGCACTCACCTCAAGGCAAAAATTGAAGGAAGGGGGCAAAAACCTTAAGCACTCGAAACGTGTAAGCAGGCAATATCATCGTCCGACGCCACGCAGATGCCCACAAGCTTATAGGTGCAGGGTGACTTCTGGGAGGTTCCATTCTCCCCCACCCCACCAGGGATTCTGGCCAAGGTGGAAATGAGTGAAGCCTTTAGAATGATCTTAGTCAGGGGTCTTTGGGGTGGTACAGACCCCACTCGTCCTGAGCTCAAGCCGAGGGGAGTTTGCAGGAGGGAGCTGAGGGGGAGCTGGACGTTAGGCCACTGGGGGTGCTCAGGGGGAGTCAGGTGCTCGGGCCACGCCCGAGGCCTTCTGTGGCAAGCTGTGCTCCCCGCAATCCTAACCTGAGACTGACAGCCAGGCCTCGGGGAGGGATCTTTGGGCCTGCTCCCATCTGACACTCAGCAAAGCTTCCAGGGGTGCCTTCTCGCTCCCAGGGCCTGCGCTGGGGGTACAGCCGGGGGCCAGACAGAGACCAGCGTTTCTATCATCATGACAAAATCACAACTTAGAAATCTGTGTCTCTCTTTCTCTCCACGGCCTTACTGAAGTTTTCCCAGAAATCAGTACTTTGGCAGTTAAAAAACAGGGAATGTTTCCTGCTGCACAACCATTGCTATAATCATGTCCTCTATAAAGAGCTCTCTCGTGTGCCAGCCCCTGGCCTGTGTAACCCGCAAACCACCCCTCAGATAGGAGCAGGTGAGGAAACCGAGGCACCCACCTGAGGCCCCGCAGCTTCTCTGCGTAGGGTCCGGGCTCTGACCCCAGGCGCTCTGGCTCCAGACCCCAAGCCCTCGCCTACACTCTTTTTAAAACCAGCGTGGCGCCCAAGTGGAAAGGTTGTGTATGTTCTATGGGGCGTGCTTAATGATTCTTCATTATTAAATGCCAGTGGGGAGGTTATTTTTCCTGAGTCAGTCTTCATGAAGAAAGAGGACTCACCACTGTTTATATCATTCCCCTTTATTGCAGTTCCTTCCCTTCCAATTTCCCTGTTTTGGCCTCAATTTCCTTTTATTCCTCGAGTGCCATGTAAACTGGGCTTGGAGGAGTTCACGGCAAGGGCTTCTGTTCGGCTTCCCAGACCCGGGACAGACGGCTGGCTCGTTTGAGCAAGGTTTCCAGGCTCCACGGAGCAAACGGAAAAGTTCTAGCCCCACACAGGCCTTACATCTCCTTCCAGGGAGCTAAATTAAGCCAGCGCTTATTAAATGCCAAGCAGTGTGTGCAGGCTTCACAGGTGGTGTTTCACTTCAGGCCCAACTCTTTAGGGTAGACATTGTTTGTTTTTATTGAAGTAAAGTTCACATAACAAAATTCACCATTTTAACCATTTTAAAGTTCACAATTCAGTGGCTTTTAATACATTCACAATGTTGTGCAACAATCACCAGTAATTCCGGAATTTTTCAATCACCCACCAAAAGAAACTGTACACATTAAAGGCAGTAACTTCCACCCCCCCACACCCCCCCACCTCCAGCCCCAGGCAACCACCACCTGCTTTCTGTCTCCATGGATGTAACATTCTGGACATTTCATAGAATGGAATCATACCATATGTGGCCTCTCATCTCTGGCTTCTTTAAATTAGCGTTATGTTTCCAAGGTTCATCCGCATCAGAGCATGTATCAGAACTTCTTTCCTTTCTCTGGCTACATAACATTCCATAACACATTTGGTTTATTCGTTCGTCAGTTGATAGACATTTGGGTTGTTTCCACTTTGGGGCTATTGTGAATAATACTGCTATGAATATTTGTGTACAGGAAGTTTTGGTCCAACACCTGCCTTCATTTCCTTGGGGTATATACCTAGGAGTGGAATTACTGGGTCCGATGGTCATTCTACATTAGCTGTTGTTTTTACACCCACTCTACAGATGAGGACTCTGAGCCACTGTGTAACGTTGCCTAAGATCACTCGGTTTTAAGAGTCAAGGACGGGATTTGAACTCAGGCCACTGAGATCACTCAGTTTTAAGAGTCAGGGGCAGGATTTGAACCCAGGCCACCAAGGCCATGACTGCTGGTCACCCCTGCCTGTCAGACATGTGACTCAGGCGAAATGTCAGGTGGATAACAGGGCACAGACCCCATTGATTTGTTTTAACTTTTATGCTCTCTTACTTTAATTTTATTTCATTATAAAAGTAATGGATGCTCATTGGAACACGCCAAATGATTTTTAAAAGCAAGTTATATAAAAACACACACCCAACTCCTGGTCCGTGAACCTGAGGCAGCACAACTGTTGAAGGTTTTTATAATCGTCAGTAAATGCAGTGACGGCGCAGCTGGTGACAGCCACACTCAGGGTTTAATCACTTTAGCCTTGGGGTGGAGGGGCCGTGCCATTCCCACAGGCAGAGCTGAGCCGTCACCCCTCCCATTTTTCAGATGAGGAAACTGAGGCTCAGATAGAGGAACTGAATTGCTTAATTACAGTAGCTGAGATAAATTTGAGATTCAAATTTATCCCTGACCTCAAGTCCAGGGAGGTATCCGACTATATGCTCACTGCCTTTATATGTGTTATCCCTATGAGGGATGTCCTTTCATTATCCCCATTTTGTAGATGGGGAAACCGAGGCTCAGAGGTGGGGATTTAGATTATTTGGCTAAAGGTGGAGCCACGCTTGAACTCAGATGCCAAGTCTGAGGCTCTTTTTAGTATAAGAAAGCATTCTCCAGCAATTTAGGTGTTGACTAAATTCACTTCTTTTTGGCTTTCCATCCCAATGTCAAAAGCTTCTAGGCTTCTGCCTCGATTAGCTCAGTGGGCTTTGGTTTCATACAGAGAGGCTTTGGTTCAAATCCCAGCTCTGGGCAAGTTGCTTAATGAGAAGTAAAACAAAATAAATCAAGGCATGGAGAAGTAATAAAAGAATATCTAAGTCGTCCAGAGAGCGTACTGTGTGCCCAAGTAGTGTTCAAACCCAGCCACTCCGGCTTCTGTAGCACGCACCCACGGACACACCCACTGACCCTCGCCCATCAGCTCCCTCATGGGAGCTCTGAGCTGCTTCACCGTGGGCTCCGTGAAGCAGCGAGAGGGGCCATGGATGGGGACTGTGACCCGTGTTGGCCCCCGTGTGACCTGTCTCTAGCCTGGAGACTCACTGCACCCACCCTCGCCCAGGCTTTTGCATAGGTGGTTTTTGAAATATTTGACAGCGCCCAGATGGAGCCAAGTGCTGGTGGCCCCTGCTGGGCAGGGGTCACCCCTTTAGGTACTGGACTTGTGCAGTGAGGGAGCGTCCCTGGGGGGACTGGGTGGGGGGGACACTTGGAGGCTCGGAGCAGTGGCTATTGCCAAACGCAGCTTTCCGTTGGTCCAGCCATAGAGGACACAGCTCTGTTCTTCGGCCTCAAGAGCGAGCTGGATGCCAGGGTTCCCTCTGTGCCTCCCAAGCCCTGACCTCCCGAGCCCCTCCAGATGCAGAGCCCCGAACTGGAAGACAGACTCTGGAAGGGTTCAGGATCATGGGCAGCTGTGCAGCAATGTCCACGGGAACATGGTGGGGACGGGCTGAGACGCCCGTGCTCCATGTGGAGACCAGATGCAGGGTGGGGAGCAGGAACCACATCAAAGTGGCCGGGGCCCAGCCCCACGTGGGAGGGGGCTGAGGAAGCGTATGGCATGGTGACAAACAGCCAAGCCACAGCACGTTGCCCGGGACAGCTGGGGAGCGGGCGGGGGCGGCAGGGAGATGGTGGCCGGAGCAGGATGATGCTGAGGAAGCGGGAATGGCTGTGCCTCGTGCTGCCTGCACCTCCAAGCCTGAGAGGCTGGGCCTGGGGTGCTGGGTCAGTGGGGTCACCCTGGGGTTGCAGCTCCCCCATGGGCAGAGGGAGGGTGGGAGGTGAGAAGGGCTGTGGCCTTCACATCCCAGCTCGCCTGTCACCAGGTTATAACCTTAGGCATATTATTTGGCCTTCCCGGGCCTCAGTTTCCCCATCTCTAAAAGGAAATGGTAGTATCTGCCTCAGGGGATGTGGCGAGGCTGGAATGTGGTCACACACACGGCATGTGATGGGCACTCGTGCACACGTTCCAGTGCCAGGGCGGCCATGCTCCTGGCAGCAACCCTTGGCTCTGGGGAGAGGGCGCTGGAGGGTGGCTGTCCTAGCATCCTTGCTGCTCTGAGGGAGCTCCACGCTGTCCCCCAGTGCCCCCCGAGATTGAGGCCCGGTTGCCCCCAACTGCCTCAGAGCCCACACTTTGTCGGCCCCTTCCCCTCACCGTCTCACTTCCACTCCCCCGCCTCCCAGACACACGGTTTGCCCTCGTGTTGCTCCTTGGAGTCTGCTTCTGGAAGCACCCAGGGGTGGCGTCCACCAGACACAGTGACGGCTCAGTGGGACCTCAATTCAAGTCCCTGCCCTGCCACCTGCGCACAGGTACCCTCGAGCCAGTGACACAGAGTCTCCCCTCCACGAAACAGAGCTAATAGCAGCAGTCGTCCCAGAGGTGAGTGGTAAAGATTCGGCACCTTCCGTGGGTCAAAGCTCTGGCGCAGACCCTGGCAGCAGATGTTGGGGTGGGCAAGCCGGCTGAGGTGGCAACACACAGGCTGCGATGACCTGACTGTTCTGCAATTCCAAATGAATGCTTAACAAAGTGCCCTGCTTTTCCGTTTTGTCCCAGTGAGAGCGCCCTGGGCCTC
Organism: Bradypus variegatus; assembly: GCA_004027775.1. Taxonomy (NCBI): domain Eukaryota; kingdom Metazoa; phylum Chordata; class Mammalia; order Pilosa; family Bradypodidae; genus Bradypus; species Bradypus variegatus. Next base: position 9,872 of record PVKY010002905.1, on the reverse strand, counting down.
AGTTTCTTCATCTGTAAGATGGGGGCACACAGCAAGCCCTATTCCACTGGTGTGTCATGGGGCAGAGGCATGGGTACCTGTGAAAGTGTATTGCTAATAAAAGGACAAATAACGTACCTGAAAGCTTGGCCAAGGATCTGAGCAGACATTTCTCCAAAGAAGACATACCCGTGTCCAAGAAGCAACAAAAAGATGCTCAAGGTCGTCAGTCATAGGGAAATGCTAATCAGAACCTCGGTGAGATATCACTGTGCTTGCTAAGACAGTTATAATCAAAATGTCAGAGTGTAATAAGTGTCGAAGCATATGTGGAGAAACTGGAACCCTTGTGCTTTGCTGGTGGGAACGTAAAATGGTGCAGCCACTTTGTAAAGCATTCTGGCAGTTCCTCAAATGGTGAAACAGTTACCCTAAGACCCAGTAACTCACTCCCAGGTTTATGCTCAAGAGGCAGGAAAATGCACATCCATACAAGACCTTGAACATAAATATTATAGCGGCATTATTTGAAAAACCCCAAAAATGAATCAACCCAAATAAATGCCAATCTGCTAATGAATGGATAAACAAACATGATATGTCTCTATAATGGAATATTATTCAGCCATAGAAAGGAACAAAGCTTTTACACATACTACAACATGGGCAAACCTTGAAAGCACAGTGCCAACTGAGGCAGCCACGAAAGGCTACATATCATATGATTCCATTTATATTAAATGTCTAAAAGAGACAAAGCCACAGGGGAAGAAGGGTTGTGGAGAAACGGGAAGTGACTGCTAATGGAGCCTTTGGCAGTGCTGAAAATGTTCCAAAAGTGATTGCAGTGGTGGTTGCACAACTCTGTGAATACACTAAAAACATTGGATTGTCCACTTTAAATGGGTGAACTGTATGGTGTGTGAAGGCTGCTATGTTTTTTAAAAAGTGCTTTGTGAACTCTAAAGTGCCAGGCGATGGCTGTTTGATGACGATCACACACAGTCCTTCCCCACCCACGCGTGCAGCCCCGTGAACGCACGTGCACACACATACACAGGCTCATGGGCACACTCATTCTTGATCCAACCTGGACCAGTCCCCTGCTAGATTCTCTGTGTTGATTCTTTATCCTTAGGAAAACACACTGGCTGCCAAGTTCTCCAAGGAGAGGCCCTGAATAAATACTTCAGCAATGGGGAGCTGGGCCGGCCTGCGAGCCCCTCCTTCCTGCCTGCTCACTCCATCCTGCACTCTGGGAAGAAGAGGAGGACAGAAAGAGACCCCAGGAAACAGCAGATGGGGTGCACTCTGCAGGGCAGCGGCAGCTTTCCATCCAGACCAGAATGGTGACAAAGCTCCTCGCCCTGGTTCAGTGTGCAGCTGACAGATGGCTCAGGATGGTGGTGCCTGGAAGGGGGTGCTTCACAGAGCAGTCAGCCATCAAATAACATTGGGGTGACTCCTGAGGCTTTGTCCCCCCTCAGTGTCTCTCCATTCTTGCCCTGCTCCCTTCCCCAGTGTTTGCATCTCTCAGTGTTTCTCTCTCTCTCTTTTCATGTTTGCACATGCATCTCTCTCTGACACTCTAATTCTGTCCCATGTCTCTGGCATTTCCCCCATAATCCTCACTTTCATCGCCTCACAGCTGCAAAATAGTGGCTGCGCCTCCAGGCCTCACATGCAGGTTCCAGGCAGGAGGGAAGAAGGAAATTTTATCAATGCCTTGAAATATTTGTCCAGATATTTGTGACAGAGACAAAAGTTGATTAATGCTTGCTGCAATCTCCTTCTTTTTCCTTAGCATCCTATAACCACCACTATCAAAGAAGATTTTATGTTTTGCCTGCTCAACTTTCTCCCCTCTTCTGCACTCCAAAAACAGTCCAGACTTCTGCCAGGGCTTTCAAGAAGCAGAGAGGGGCCTTGGATAGGGACAGAGAGGACCATTGAGGCAGGACACATGGAGGGGTGGGAAGGGGTTAACTCAGCCTGGGGAGTCTTGGGAGATTTGTCCATTCTGGTCCTTCAGCCATCTGAGCTTCCACCAAACCTACACTTACCCTATTCTATCAAGGATTTCATTTCATTCATTCATCCATTCACTCATCCATCCATCCGTTCCCTCCATCACTCATTTAGTCCCTGCCTCATTTCAACAAGAATTACGGGCCTTTAACAGAACGCTCATCAGACTGTAGTGTAATTGCCGAGCACCTGTTGGTCTCCCTCCATGAGTCTGTGAGCTCCCTGGGTCCTGATCAGGGATCCAGTGTGCCCTGTATTTACCAGACAGATGAAGAAATGTGGGGACTGGGCCAAGATGCTTCCCGACGAAGGAACCAGGCTGGGAAAACTTCAATTAACCAGGAGTCTCGGAGCCAGGGGAGATCAGAAAACAAAGTTTCCTGGGCACCTTTCTCCCTGACGCCTTGAGGTGGGAAATCTTTCTGAGATATGTTAGCCCGTCTCTCCCCCATGGTCAGGATCCAAGAAGCTCATTGAATCTCCCCATGTGTGTGGCTCTTACAAAGCCTGAGCATCCCCTCCAGCGTCCGGTGATGGAGGAGGTGGAGGCGTTTCCGGCAGACGGGCTGGGCTCTGCCCTCACCCCAGTCCTGCTGGGCAGGCCCTCAGGTTGCTCTCCACTTGGAGCGGGGCGCAGATGTGTCAGTGCGGGGCATGCAGGACCCGGTTATGTGGGAAGTCTGATTGGTTGAATTCCAAGTAATTGGAAGGTTGATTAATGGTCTGCTTTGCCCTCTGTCTTCATATTGGGCAGTGGCAGCCCACAGCAGGGTGGGGATAATTTTCACTGGCAAAGAGTCACTGGATTCCTAGAAGAATGACAAAACAAGCGTGATGAGAATAATAACAGTAATAATAGCCACCTTTCCTTGTGTGCTTATTATGCTCCATATTACTGTACTATGCTAAGCACATGACATTTATCTTTTTCTTCTTTGCAACAGCCCAGGGAAGTAGGTGCGGTTATTACATCCACTTTGCAGATTAGGAAACTGAGGCTCAGGGAGGTCAAATGACACAGCTAATAAGTGGGTAGAGCTGAGCTTTAACCGCAGAGCTATCTACCATCAGGCCTACACACTGGTTAGCTGAGAGAGAGCCTGTGCCACCCCCAGCACCCCCTCAGGCTCTTTGCCGTGCTGCCCTCCCACCTGCCCTCTCCTGAGTGTCTTATACTGACCCTCAAATAGCGGGCTCCCCTCTCTGTTTGTGTCAGTTACTTTATACTATAGTGTGAGTGACTGCTAAGCTGACTCCACCTGAAGATATTTGGTTTTTTAATTCTAAGTGCAAGTTCATCCAAATGCATGCTTAGTTGGTAGAAGGACATCTGTCATATGCCTGTTCCCTTGGCGTGAGACTCGGATACCGACGAAGGCCTCTCATCTCCCCCTTTCCTCTACAAACCCCGTTGGGCCAGAGGCAGTTGAAAGATGCCACCTCCAACCCTGCCCTTGGCCGTGAGTAACAAGTTCCAGGCTCCTCCACGGCAGCCATTAATCTCCAGCCCAAATGACCAGCCTGCTCTCTGCACCTCCAGGTCTGGTTTGAACTGGAACAATTTGAAATGCTTTCTCATAATTACAGAGGCTGCAGGCGGGGGCTGCAGCGCCGGGAGGCCATTGTGCTCGCATGTCTGTTCTGCAGCCAGCAATTTCCGTAATGATAGTCATACGTGCCGTTTATCTTTAGGTTTTCCAGAAATACAGGGACTTTTCCAGACACTCGTGAGTGCCTGTGACGTGAGGGCTTGTCCTGTGTCGCTCTCTTGGCTGCGGACTGGCTCCCAGGAAGGGCCCAGACCCCGGGAAGGACTGGGTTATTCAGAGAAAACCCAACTCACACAGGCTTGAATGACTGGAGGGGCAGAGCAGACCCGGAATTTACAGCTGGAGAGACGGAGTTTTCCCAGGATGGAGGGCTTTCCTGGGATCTGGGATTTTCCATTTTAAAACCAGGAAAGTGCTGGTCGCACTAATAAACAGGGTAATTAGAGAGTTGAACATATGCCATTTACTTTGCACCACACAGAGGCCCCTCTAAAAAACGATAAAACATGGTGTTTTTTTTAAGGTACAAGCCCAAGACCAATAGGAATAGAAAGAGGATGGTGGAAGAGGAGAACTCACAAAATGTTGGAAGGTAGAACACAAATGGATGGGAGGCCCCACGGAGCTGAAAAACTGACCTCATAAGTGTGATGTGGGAGAAGCCCACATGGAAGGGTGGTAGGAGGTTGTGAGTCCTCATTTTCCATGAGAGGTCAATGGAAATCAAAATACAAAGTCAAGAAATAACAGCATGAATATGTTATTTAGAAATATAGAGGTATGTATCAGAAGAAAGAGCTAAAGGAGGTTTCTGGTGTGTTTTTTTAAAGTGGTTTCTTCTGAAGGGCATGAATTTCCAGATTTAAAGTGTCCTTCAAGTACACAGTACAATAAATTTGAAAATGAAATTTCATTTTGCATCCTCCCTGGGAGAAGAAGCCAGGAGTGGAGAGGGATGGGGTACAGCTGTTTTTTTATTATTAACCTTGTATTATCATTTAACTTTATATTTACTTCTGTATAAATAAAAATTAAATTTAAAAGGAGACAAAAGGCACACGCACACCTGAGAAGCCCAGGTGTACCTGTTTTCAAGCTCAGCTGGATTCGGCGGCTCAAATAAAGTCACCAGGGCTGAAAGGCCAGCTCAGCCGGGTTTGCCTGGGACGTGCTTGGGCTGAGCACTGGAATTTCCACATCCCAAGAAAACCCCTCAGTAGTCACCCTGCGGAGGGCCCGGTTTTCCCGTTTGTCTGCTCTGACAACATCTGTGGGGTGGTCCCACCCGGAGCCTGCCACCGCAGATTTCTCTGCTCCTTTTAAAAACTTCTTACTCCAAGTTATTTTTTAATCTTCCTGTTTTTCACATGTTTAAGTCTTTTGTTAAGAATCCTCAAAAGCTTCTTTTGGAAGTAGGCCATCTATAAATCCAAAATAGATATGTGCATCACCCTCCTTTCCGGCTGTCTTCACGAGGGCAGAGCTCACGGCGCACTGGCAGGGCTCCCGACAGCTCGGGGCGGCCGGGGCACAGCGAACTGCTTCTCCTGAGTTATCAGTCGCGCGTCCAGGCCAGCAGCCTATGGCCAGATCTCCATCGAGGACCAGTGAGGTCACTTGCTGTTTTTGTTCATTTATCCACATAGAGGTTTACGCACAAAGCTGTTTCCCTGGTTTCCAGTTCAAGTTTCAGATCGGTAAATGCCTCCAGGTTTGTGGTATCCAAGGTCTGGGGCAGATGCCAAGAGGAATTAGATAAAAATAAAGATCAACCCTTGGCTTGTGGAAGTAGAATGAAATATTAGTAATAATAATGACAACAATAGCAATAATTCAGATAAGAAAATTTTAAAAATTCAATGGGATACCTCACCAGGATGTGCAAAATGAAAAAGACAACAGCGAATGCTGTCAAGCACATGGACCTCTCGCGTGCTGCTGCTGGGGGTGTGAAACGGTAGGAGCACTTTGGAAAACAGTTCGGGAGAGCTGCAAAAGCGACCACCCCCTATCCTCTGACCCAGCCGTGCTGTGCTGTCCCCAGAATAAACCCAGCAGAAAACAAAAGAGCAGCATGTTTCTTTTTTAGGCAGAAACTGTACCAAATGCCCACTGATGGGCGAATGGACAAACAAATCTGCTGTGTTCAGGTGATGGAATATTATACAGCAGTGAAAATGAATAGTCTAGAACTAAACATAACCACATGGATAAATCTCCCAAACATAATGTTGAGACAAAAGGCCAGGCGTTCACATTACTCTCTTTTGTTTACATAACGTTCTAAATCGGACAAAACCAGCCTCCAGAGTGTGAGTTCAGGACAGTGGTCCCCGTTGGGGGGGTTGATGATCGAGGTGGGGTTTCTTACTGCACAGAGCGTGGGTGTCCCCTCTGAGTTCATCTTGTGAATACTCACTCTTACAGTCTGGTGCTCTTTTCCGTGTGTCTGTCACACTTCAAGAGAAAACTAAAAATAAATGCAATGACATAAACACAATAACATCCGCTGCCCCCTGCCCGCCCCCATGAACAAGGTGTTGGGGGAACTGGGTTGATGGCGACTCCCCTTTTCACTCTGTCTCAGCCGAAATGTCACCTTGTCAGAGAAGCCATCTCTGAAAACCAGGCCTAAAGCAGCCATCGCTATCACCACCCCGTCTTTAAATCTCCATCAGGGCTCTCACGCATCTGGGCTTCTCTCTCGCTCGCCATTTCTCAGGGGGTGGCTGCCCCCGGCTTGTGTGGATCTGCTGGCTGGTGGGGTCCTGTCTGTCTCACCTCCCGGACGGTGAGCACGTGGGAACAGGACCTCGTCTTCTTGCTCCCGCCGCACACTCAGTTTCTAGAACCGCGCCTGATGCACAGTTCGAGCCACATGAACACTTGTGGGTGTTGAATGCTGAAAGGACCCGTCAGACATTTATCAACAGAACAAAGGAGTGGAAATGTGCTGCCCGAGGCAGGCGCTGGGGCCAAGCAAGACCAAGCCCTGGGCGGGTGGGAGCCATGGGCACTGGGAGAGGAGCCGGGCGTGACTCTGGGTGGGAGAGGTCGTGGGGACCCCGGAGAGTGGAACTTCACCAGGAAGGCAACAGGAGGCCACCAAAGGGAGGTCCTTTAAAGATAAATGTTTTTTATTTATCTGCATGATATTTATATTTTAAATGAATATTTTTTCTTATCAGATGATAGATTCTCATTAGAGAAAGTCTTAAAACTTCGGAAAATCATAGAAGAAAATAAACATTGTGTAATCCCACCAACATGAGACAATCAATATTGACATTTAGCATATTTTCTTCCAGGCTTTTTTTTCCTATGAAAAATTGTAAGTGTGGTTGAGGTCATGGGTGGAGGCTGATGAAGCAGGTAGGGAGGGCGTGCTCTGCCAGGTGTATCTGGAAGATACCCAGGCTGCACGGTGCGGGGCGAGGTTGGCGGATGGGGGTGCTGGTTGCCAGGGAAGAGACCGGGGCCAGAGCCTGGGAGGAGGTGGCGGGACAGTGAGGCTGGAGATGGGGTGCCATCAAAACTTCTAGGGGGCAGAGTGGAGCTGGCTGGATGGGGTCGAGGCTGCGCTGTGGGGCTGGGGTGAAGGGAGAAGCCAAAGACAGGCCCGGAAGATTAGGAGATACTGTGTTCTCTGCGGCCTGCAACCCCACACGGAGGTTCCAGGGGCTGTCTCCTGCAGAGGCTCATGGCAGTTGGGGGGACCCAGCCCCAAGTCTCTAGCCTCTGGGAAGCTAAACCACAAGCAGCCCAGAGCCTCCAAAGTATGCATGGTCACCTTTCTGGGTATGTGAACAGACAGACAGAAAAATGGGTATTAACAAACACCAGCATACCTGGTGCCCAGAGTAATGAATGTTTACGTTTTCACATTTGTTTCCTATCATTATAAAGGACCCCAAAATGAGCACACGCCCCACAGATGCAGCTGAAGCCCCCCGTCTCCTCCTCCCCATTCTTCTCCACCATCCGAAGCTGGGGTGCAACTTCCTATGCATGCCCTTGAATGACCTAGAAGCGAGCTGAAATTGAGGTAGGTAAAAATAGGAAAACAAAAGCATTTCAGTCTCCCCAAGATGACCTTCTTCTGGGTTCCTTCTATGCAATGTATGTGCAGATTTCTAATATCCAAATGAGACTGTACTGAGAATGGTGCTTTTCTTCTGGTTAACACATGCTTTCCCATTAATAAATTTCATCTGAGTCACTATCCAGGCCAGCCAGGTTTCCCACTTCTCCCGTGAAAGCACTTTGCCTCTGGTTTGTGCAGATGAGCCCCTCACCCGCAGGGGAATGTGTCCCAGACCCAGTGTCTTTCCTACTTTAAGCTAAGAAGTTGGCCAGGCAGAGAACTGCTCCCGCACCATGGAGGGCCAGCCCTCTACGCTTGCCCCACTTTGGAGACCTGCCATCCAGCTCACCCTCCACCCCGACATGGATCCGGGGGCTCCCAGGCCTAGGCAGTGAAATTGGAGCAGGTCGATGTGGGCACCAGAGGAGAGCAAAGGAGGAGGCTCCCTGAGCCCACGCTTCATCTTGGTGAGCTCGGTATCCCCATTTTACAGGTGAGGACCCTGAGGTTCAGGAGAGAAGCCACCAGCCCGAGGTCCGTGAGTGAGGGGCCCAGACCTGGCCAAGCTGCCTCTTCCTTGCAGCTTGACCGGGAAGACCCTTCTTGCCCCCTCTGGGCCTCAGTTTCCCCATCTGTAGAAAGGGCTGTGTGCACGTGGATGTTTAGGGACGCAGGGATAGATGCTGGGCTGGGTGTTCTCCCAGGGCCCTGACCTCTCAGCAGGGACACTCCGCATTTCCAGGTCTCTGCCTGGTACCCAGAGGAGTCTCTGCAGGCTGTGACCTGGCACCTGCCACCTGAGGGTGGGCACGTCACTGGCCCTGACACCTGGACGCAGTCCCTTGTCTGTGTCAGCCCCGCATGCTCTCACCTTCCTGCACAAAGGGCACTTGACAGCTTCACGTGCGTGAGCAACGGCCGGCAAAAGGAAGCTGGTGATGGTGGCGATGATGATGAAAATGAGGATTTGATACTCAACCTGTGCCCGGGTCACTTCCAAACACTCTGCCTATTAACTCACAGGCTCCTTGCAGCCCTCCCATACAGTTAAAAACTGTCATGAATCCCATTTTACAGATGAGAGAACCAGGACACAGAGAGGTTAAGTAACTCGCCCAAGGTTACACAGCTCACAAGCAGTGGAGCCAGGCTATAAACCCAGGCAGCCTGGGGCCAAAGTGCGTGCTCAACCAGGAAGGTGGGCAGCCTTCGAAGGTGGTGCTGTAGGTCTGGGGCAACTTGTGAGTTAGAAAATGAAAACCAGAAGCTACAAAATACAACTTTTTTGTTTGAAAAAAATTTTTCTTTAAATCCAAAGATGCCTATAAGAAATATTCATAGTGGTTACATTACGTGAGAGGAGAAGGTTGCATTTAGGGGTAATGATTTTTTACCTTTTCCTGAATGCTGCTTTTTATTTCCAAATCTAGGATCCAGAATAGTAAGTGCTAACAAAAAGGAGCATTCCGATGATGAGCTAGTTGGTACCTGCACAAATACTTCGGACTTGCTCCTGAAGGAGAACACGCCAGAGCCACTGGCAGGGGCACGGGGGTTCCCGGTGGGGGCAGGGGCTGAAGGAGAGGCTGTCCCCAGGTGTGCCAGCCTCCACCCTGGGTGCTCCCAGGCCCCAGTTCCGGCTGAGGATGTGGGGTCAGGGGGGCAGGTATCTGTGCCTCGCTCTGGATGACATCCACGAGCCAGGTGTGGCTGGCTCCAAAGCCGACATCGCGCCTGCACCGAGGGACGTGGAGTCCGTCAGCCTATTTACACCTGGTGAGATGTCACCAGGCCCGGCTGGGAAGCAAAGCTCTCCGCGGCGCATCAGGGGCTCCCAGCCGCGACCCCATTTTGGCCCAGCACTTCGGCAAGGACCCTGCTCCGCGTTATCAGCAGGCCTGCTCTGCAGATAAGGAGCCCCGCTCGGCCCCACTAATGGTATTATTTTAGGGACCACTCAGAAGGACAGGCTGGCCTGGGGGTCATCTGTCATCCTCTCCTTCATCAACACACTAAACAGGGGTCAGAAAAAGACCAGCTCTTGAACGGAGGGTTGGAGCTGGAAATCGCCCTCTCCAAAGGCAGCTGGGAATGGAATTTGTTCAGAGCAGCTGCTCCCACCCCCTCCTGACACCTCTGGGTGACCAGCCACCTGAAGGCCAAGGTGACCTTGCCAAGTGATTGGACGAAGCCACCACGGACGCGAGGCTGCAGGGAAGGTGCAAGGTGAC
>PVKY010002904.1:0-23539 GCA_004027775.1 Bradypus variegatus | reverse complement strand
GCAAAGAAATGAAATTGTGATTGATTTTCTCTGTCTAGGTGCCACAGTGCATTTAGCACCCTGTAACCTATAAACCTAAGGGAGGAGGTGCTACCTCCCAGGGATGCTCCTGGGGGCCCTTTCAGGATGAGGATCCCCACGTGACGTCCTTAACTTGAGTGAGGGGCCCAGGGTTTTGGTGTGGGGGAACTGGAAAGGAAGAAAGAGGGAGCAGGAGCTCCAAGGAGGGGCCCCAGGGGAGGAAGGAAACCTTGCTGAGTGCCAGACCTGTGAATGGGGGCACCGTGCACACCTCCCCACTAGGGGCCAGCAATGCAAGAAGCAAAAGGGTGCAGAGGGGATAAGGATTGGCAGCTCGGAGGCCCTTGGGGTGCACCCCACCCAAGTCCTCTGGAACTGTCTGCAGGAGCAGGACAGATTGATGATGAAAATGGAAGGAGACAAGATCAGCCCCCAGATCAGAGGGGACACAAGTCTGTACACCACCCTCCACAGACCTTGTCCTCCTAGCATCTACTCCTAAGCCCTGGGAGAACAGGATTCCTGTCCCCACTTTACAGATGGGATCATCGAGGTTCAGAACAATGAAGTCACTGGACAGTTGGGCAGTGGCCCCCCCAAAAAACATGGCTACTTCCTAATGCCCAGGACCCGAGAATGTACCTTATTTGGAAAAAGGGTCTTTGCCAATGTGGTTAAGTTAAGGGTCTTAAGATGGGAAGATTATCACAAGTATCCTTATAAGAGGGAGACAGAGAGACTTCACAGACAGAAGAGAAGCCAATGTAACCATGGAGGCAAAGAATGGAGTGATGCAGCCCTAAGCCAAAGAATGCTGGCAGCCATCAGAAGCTGGAAGAGACAAGGAACCTAGTCTCCCTAGAGCCTCTGGAAGGAGCATAGCCTGCCAACACCTGGATTTCAGAGATCTAGCCTCCAGAAGTGTAAGAGCATAAATGTTGGTTATTTTAAGATGCCTAGTTTGTATTTGTTATAGCAGCCACAGGAAACTAATACAAGGAGAAAGGTAGGAACAGAATCTAAGTGTGCCTGGCAAGGGCCACTGAGGCCATATGGACAAAGTCTACTTGTATGAGAAGAAAGGATTGAGAGCCAGTGGGACCAACCCTGCTGACCGGTATCCCAAGGGGACAGTGGATCTGTCCCTGCTGCACACACCCACCACCGCCAGTCATGCCCATGCTTCCTGCAGACCAGCTAAGGGAGCCAGCAAGGGCTGGCCAGCACATGGCCAGCAGAAGGGCTTGGCCCTCACCCGGGCATCCACAGGCCAGCTATCCACTGCCGCCAGCACGTGGGGAGCCCACAGGAATCTGTGGGAGAGGCCTCGGCCCAGCTGCAGCTGCTTTCACTCTGCTACTTGCTTCGCTACTAGCAATCCACTATTTCCTAAAAATAATAAAAGGTCCTTTGTTTCCTAAGTACAGAAGCTTATTTTTGTCTTAAATTTTTTGTTTTGAAATAATTTCAAACTTACAGGACAGATGCAAAAATAATGCAAAATCCATACAGAGAACTTCAACATAACCTTCCCCCAATGCCCAAAGCTACCCATTTTAACATTTTGCCACATTTGCCGTATCATTCAATCTACCCACCCATCTATCTGTCCATCAATCCATCTATTAATCTATCTATGTATCTATCTATCTATCTATATACACTTCTAAAGATTTGAATTTATATTTTACATATATGCCCCTTGAACACATAATACTTTATTCACTTATATGAACACTTTAAGTATAGTTATCAAGTTCAAGAACTTTATCATTGATAAGAAAAACTTGCAGTCTATATTCCAATTTTTTCATAAGTCCCAATAATGTCCTTTTGGGACTTTTCTCCTCCGTTGTTAGATCCAGTCCAGCATCATGTATTGCATTTAATTGTCATTGTCTCTTCAGGTGCTCTTTTTTTTTTAATTGTGAAAACTTATATACAACATAACCTTTCCTATCTCAACACATCCAATCATATTATTCACTGGGATTACCGCATTCACAGCGTTGTGCTACCCTCACCACCATCCATTACCAGAACTTTCCCGTCACCCCAAACAGAGGCACTGTTCCCATTTTGCCTTAACTCACCAATCCTCCCTACTACCTGCCCCTGGTAACCTATAAGCTATTTTCCATCTCCATGTATTTGCATGTTTTAGCTATTTCATACTAGTGGAAACATACAATATCTGTCCCTTTGTGCCTGACTTATTTCACACAACATGATGTCTTCAGGGCTCATCCATGTAGTGGCGTGGATCAGGACTTCACTCCTTTTTAAGGCTGATAGTCCATTGTAAGGGTACACCACATTTTGTTTATCCATTCATCTGCTGGTGGACACTTGGGCTACTTTCACCTTCTGGCTACTGTGAATAACCCTGCTATGAACATTGGTGTACAAGTATCTATTTGAGTCCCTGCTCTCAATTCTTCGGGTTATACATCTAGGAGGATCCCTGGGTCATAAGGTAATTCTGTGTTTAACTTTTTGAGGAGCCACCAAACTGTTTTCCACATTGGCTGCACCATTTTAACACAGGAGCTTGTTTTAATGTCAGGTTTGATTTAGAAAATACTGAGACACGTGGAGAAGACATTTTCCATCTCCCATAACCCTACGTCCATGTTCTTCTCAACCTTCCTTTGGCTACGGGGGTCCATTCTGACCAATGAGGTGTCAGCTGAAGCTCTGCTGGATAAAAGGGCAGAGGCTCAGAGGAGAAAGACTTTTGCTTTTCGCCCTTCCCCTTCCTCCTACCTGGAATGTAGATGAGAGATCCAGAAGAGAGGCTGCCATTTTGTGACTCTGAGACAACAAGCATGAGGCTGACAGCCCATAATCCAGGATGGGCAGAGGAGCAAAATGAATGGGTGTGGATCTGCTGGGGATCTCAGCCGGCTGCTTCCTCTGCCCTGGACACTGGAGACAATTAAACTCTCATCAGTTAAAAAGGTTGTTGTCAGATTTTTGGTTATTTGTAAATGAACACAAATCCTAACTGAGACCACCAACCAGATATAACCACAGTTGACATTGTAATGTGTTTCTTCCTGTGTTTTTCCTATTCCCATATAATTTGTAAATAGAAATTAATTTATTACCCACTTGTCCACTGCCTGTCTCCTTATAGAAGGTAAGCCCACTGAGAACAGGGATAGTATCTATCTTATTTATAATTTTATCTCCAGTACCTAGAACAATGCCTGGCATATCCAGTAGGTGTTCAATAGGTAATGGTTTAATTAATTAATTAATTACTGAGTGGACATTTTAATATGAGCACTTTCCCCAGCCATGTTGTTTGCTGATAACATATTTTCTTCGGTCTGACTGCCCTTGTATCCCCTGGATATTATAGATTTTATTCAACCAGTCACTTGTTGGACACCTCCCCCAATTTTCACCATTACAAACAATGCTTCTATAAAAATACTTGTACATGCATTTTTAGCTCTTATGCAATTATTTCCTTAGGTTAAACGCCTAGAAGTGGAATTGCTCAGTCAAAGGTTATGCATAGTTTACATCTCTTATGGCACATTTTCATACATCCATATGCTTTCCAGAGCTCTTTAAAAAAAAAAAAAACAATTTACACTTCCATACGCAATTCATGAGAGTGTTTGTTTCTCAGCACTAACAATTGCACATAATTAATTTCTAGTGTTTTTTTTTTCATGTCAATAAGTGAAAAACTGTATCCCAAAACTGTTTAAAGGTGCATTTCCTTGATCACTGGTGGCACTGAGCATTCTCTTAACAGTCTGTGAATCTTTGGCAGGACTCCCCCCTGCCTCAGAGGCTCCTAAGGCTGCTCATGTGTGGTGCCGAAGCTGCAGCGAGGCTCCCTCCAACTGTGTCCCTTCAGGAAATGAGGGGTGGGGATGGGGGAACCACGGGCCAAACAAACGCGTTCTCTGCCTTAGCCCTGGGAGCCCATGAGGTTCTGGGCTGGAAGGAGGCCTTCCTTCACAGGAGGCCAGAGACTCCGCTGCTGAGGGCTTGGGTGGGACAAACCCCCTTCCTGGAGCGAGGCCCGGAGGGAAACGCAGGACCGTGGGTAGGCGGGGCCGGGACCACCAATGGGGGCTACTCGTGGCCAAGAGAAGCGTATCCCCAGCCCCGAGAGCCCTAGAATTCTCTCAAGGACTTGTGAATGCACGCAGGAACCAAGCTGGGCCTGAATGAGAGAAGGCAGGGGCAGGCAGTCCTGCCAGCAGACTCAGCCCAAGCAAAGGCGCTTAGAACGGAAAAAAATCAAGCAGATTCAAAAACTGTATGCGCTCAGGCTGGGGAGCCAGGACTCGGGTGGAAACCCACGGGGGCGTCTCCCGGCCACACTCCTCCAACCGTAGGGGTCCGACGCCCGCACTACGGCCAGCCCCGGAGCAGCGTCCCCGGGCCCAGCCCTTTCCCCACGGATATCATAACATCTCCGGGCCCTCACTCTGCGCCGGGCCTGGGAGAAGCCCTGAGACCCAGCGCGGTTACCCCCATTTCACACAAGAGGAGGTTGTGCATAAGGGTGAAGGACGCGGGGACCCGAGAAGGCGACCCGCGTGCGCCCTGGTCCCGAGTGAGGCCCCGAACCGGGCAGAGATGGGGTCTCTCTGCTCCCGCCCCCACCCCACGGTGCCGGTGGCCACAGTGGACCGCGCGAGGGACGGCGCGGAGGGCGGCGGGCCCCGGCCCCGCGGGGCAACCCAGGCTGGACCAACTGCACCTCCCAAGGGCAGCCGCGGTGCAATGCTGTCCCCTGCTGGCGACCAGGGGAACAGGCCTCGGCTGCAGCTGCCCACAGCCCCGCAGAGAGAGGGGTCAGATCTCAGACGACAGACGGATCCCGGCGCCTGGAACTGGGCGGGGAGCTGCGGGCAGCTGGGCGATGAGCAGGCGGGGATGGCCTGGTCTCATTGGAAATAACGGTAGCAACAATAATAGCCGACATTTACATGATGTGATGATTAGGTTCATGTGTCAATTTGGCCAGATGATGGTGTCCAGGTGTCTGGCCAAGCAAGCAACTGGCCTAACCTTTACTGCAAGGATATTTGTGGCTGGTTAATAAACCAGAAGTCTGGTTTATTAAATCATCAGTTGACCACGCCTGTGACTTATTACATCAACAAAGGGCGTGTCTTCCTCAATGAGAGAATTCAATCAGCTAGATTTAATCCAATCAGTTGTAGGCTTTTAAGGGCGAGAGAACTGTCACTTCTTCAGCTAGCCAGCGAAGTGTTTCCTGAGTTCATCGAACACCTTCATCAGAGTTGCCAGTTTGCTGCCTGCCCTGCAGAATTTGAACTCGTGCATCCCCACAGTTGCGTGAGACATTTTTATAAAATCTTATATTTATAGACATCTCTTGTTGGTTCTGTTTTCCTAGAGAACCCTAATTAATACACATGGCATTTACTGTGAGCCAGGCACTCTTCCAATGTTTTATACACATTATCAACTCATTTCATCTTCACTCAGTCCTTAATAAGGAAGGTAATCTTATGATTCCCATTTTACAGAAGAGGAAACTGAGGTACAAGGTTATGTAACTTGCCCTGCTGATGTGTGGCAGAATAGGGTGTGAACCAGACCTCCCAGATCCACAGTCCCGCATCTTGAAACCACCTTGCAAGTTAAATCCAGAAAGGTGGGGATCCATTTTTACCTGTCCCAAGATGGCGGCACTTCCTGCAGACTCCAGGAGTCTGACCCCCATGCCCAACCCCCATGGCCTGGCCCCTGCCTCCAAATTGTGGACAGTGTCCTCAGCAGGGATCATAAACCACTCTCTGCTTGGGCCACGTGGATTTTCCGTGTGCCTCACTGGGCCTTCCCTGAGTCTTCCCTGGGAGCTCTAAAAGGCCAGGCAGACCCAGAATCCACGGCAATGCTTCGAGTGGCCCTCGTCCTAGGCCACATATCTACCCTCCTGGTCCCCAAGATCCTGAGCAGAAGGCAGTCCAGACAGGATGTGGTTTCACGTGCAGCAACAGTCTTCCCAGCAGCCAGCATTTCTGGCCTCCGACTGCAAAAGTTTCCTCTCACCTCTCTCCAAAATATGGGTCAGATTATGACGTTCCTGCTTAAAACCCTTTAATGGCCCCTCTGCTGGCAGGACAAAGGTCAGATGCCTCGGCTTTCAAGCTACAGGACACATCCACAGGATGGGGTACCCAGCAATGCCACCTTTCCCTGGGCATTGTACCAACATCTGGGGCTATAGGGATAACTGAGTCCTTATGAGATCCCACCCCCTGGCTCCACCTGATTAGTCTGGGAATGACCACTTAATCCAAGATAAGCCAATCGGTGCCCTGCCCCCAGATGCTTTAAACTAAAATTAAGAAAGAAATTAGTCCCCCTCAGATGATGGGAATGTAAGATGTGAACTCAGGTGAGGTGGGCAGACAGCATCCCTGCTGGATGGAAGAAACCACCTGGAGGAGAGAAGCAGAAAGGAGAAAAGGGGGCTGTTCCTGTGCCCTTTCTGCAGGTGCACGGTGAGTTTCTGCCATGTGTTCCAACCAAAAGACGACTGCCTGAAACAGACCCTCCAAGGGCCATCCCAGACCCGTTACAGGGTAATCCCATAACACTAACAATTTCACACCCTCCACCTTTTGCTCATTCCCCTCTTTCCTGAGGATCCAGTAAAAATGTTAAGCATTTTGGATAAAGCTCTACCAACCAGGAGCTTTGTTACCCACCCAACCCCCAACCTCCAGAGAACGGACCCAACTTGCATGGCCTTTGGCTCTGGCACCCACCATTGCACATACCTGTTCCATGTCTACATTCCCACATAGTTGGGAGAGTCTCAAAAGCAGAGGCTTATCTTTGTGCCCCCTCCCCTGTGTGTTTGCTCAAAAAGTGTTTATTCAATGAATGCATAAACCCAGGTAAGTATCATCAACTTCTTTTACAGAAGAGACTACTGAGGCTCAAAGATGTGAAGTGTCTGCATGGGTCACGACAAGCGACCAGGCCTCCCAGATCCACCCCTGGCAAACTCTATATACACCTCCTGAAACTCATCCCTATACCTTCTGGGACTCCCAGTCAGCAGGAAATCCACACCTGGACACATATGGAAACAGCAGGAAACCACAGACAGAGGAAAACCTTAAAAGCAGCTAGAGGAAAAGGCAGATTCCTCCGACTGACAGCTGGCTTCTCAACAGCACACACAAAAAGGCAGAAGATAATGAAATGATAGCTTCAATACACTGAAAGAACATTTCTAAGCTGGAATTCCAGGCTGAGAAAAAAATATCTTTCCAGAACAAGGGTGAGATGAAGACATTTTTAGGCAAACAAGAGCTCAGAGTTTCCACAAAACAGAAGATATGCACTAAGGAAATGCTAAAGGAGCCACTTGAGGCAGAAGGAAAGTGACCCCAGACAGGACTGTGACTTAAGAGGGAATAAAAAGCCAAAGGTGTTTAAATTTGTGGTTAAATCTAAATTAACACTGACTGCTGTCTAGAACAGTAACATCAATGGAGTAAAAAAATGTTCACCGAGTCAAAATACAATATATATGTTGTCCAGGAATATGATAA
The DNA here is from genome assembly GCA_004027775.1 of Bradypus variegatus. Lineage (NCBI taxonomy): Eukaryota > Metazoa > Chordata > Mammalia > Pilosa > Bradypodidae > Bradypus > Bradypus variegatus. The sequence goes on along the minus strand of PVKY010002904.1, from coordinate 15,947 downwards.
AGGTATTGATTAAATGTAGACTTTGGCAATTAAGTATGCAGATTGTAATTTTGAGGGAAAACACATACATACACACATAATAAAGACAGAAAAGATAACTTCCAAACTAGTAAAAGGGGGAAAATGGACTAATAAAATATAATCAAACTCAAGAAAGCAAGAAGGGAAAGAAATAAGAAATATAAAACAAGTAGAAAGCACAAAACAAAATGGCATGTTTAAACACAAATAGATTAGTAACTAAATGTAAAGAATTAAATTTTTAATTAAAAGGCAAATAGCAATAAACTGAATTTTTAAAAAATCCTACTACATGTTTTCAGAAGTCATATCTAAAACATACATACAGAAATATCGAGAGTAAAAGGAAGAAAAGAAATATGCTATGTATACACTACAAAAAGGAGCTGGCATAGCTATATTAATATCAGAAAAAAATAGATTTTAAAGCAAAAAATATTGTTAGATATAAAGTAGGCTATTACATGATGTTACAAGATTCAATTTACCAAAAAGATATAACAATTTTTTATTTGCACCTAAATAACAGTCTCACCATTTACAAAGCACAAAATTATAGAGCTTCAAGGAGAAATAAACAAATCTAAAATAATAGTGGAAGAATTTAACATAAGTCTCTTCAGTAAGAGATAGAAAAAACAGTTGAAAGGGGTTAAAATTCAGTAAGGATATAGGTGATACGAACAGTATCCCAAACACTGTTTCCCCCCTTAACTTTAAAGCAAAAATCTTGGAAGGCTTGTCTCCAGTTCCTCTCTTCCCATTCTCTCTTGAACCACTCCAATAAAGCTTCACTACCCACATTCACCGACACTGCTGCCCAGGTCTGTAATGACCTCCATGTCCCTAAACCCAGTGGTCACCTCCAGGTACTGTCTTGCCCATCAACAGTATTTGGTATAACTGCCCATTCCCCCACTCTCCTAGTCTCTCTCTCACATCGCTGATTGCTGCTTCTTAGTCTTCCTCACTTTTTCTCCCCTCCCTCTCCCCCTTATTTTTTTTCCTCTTCCTACATCTATACTCTGGCTTTCCAACTCCAAGGCTTTCCAGTGCAGCCCATACATTCACGACTCCCAAATCTTTATTTCCAGACTAGCTCTCCCATTATTTCCTCTCTCATTTATCCAATCCACATTGCCATTTAGATGTCTAATATTCATCTCTAACTTGGCAGTCCAAAAGTGCTCTCTTCAAAGGCTCCCCTGCAGCCTTCCCCAGCAACTAAGTGGCCACTCCATCCTTCCAGTTGCTCAGTTATCCCTGACCCCTGCCTTTCTCCCAAATCCTGCACCCAGTTCAATAGCAAATCCCATTTGCCCTAGCTTCAAAGCATCTGGAATCCAACTCCCTCCTCCCCTCCACCACTACCATTGTGGTCTCTTGCCTGGTTTACAGCAATGGCTGCTAATGGGTCTCTAGGATTCCACCCTTGAACCCTGCAGTCTTTTCCCACAATAGCAGCGGAAGAGATTCCATCACAGCTTCTCACTTCTCCGCTGACAACCCTCAGAGGAAAAGCCAGCACCCTTACAAGACTTCCTCTCTGGCCCCATCTCCCACTGCTCCTCCCAGTCCACACTGGCCTTGTGCTCCCACCTTCACACTTGCTGCTTGCTCTACCTGGGATGCTCTTCCCCAGATAGCTGCATCTTCAGGTTTGTAGTCACACACCACCTCTTCCAGGAAGCCCTCCCAGACTGCCCAGTTTAAAACTGCTCTTTACCACAGTCCCTGCTTTATTTTTCTCCTAAGGTTGTATCACTATCTAACATTCTATATTTTTAAAACCTATTTATTTTGTTTATTTTCAGCCTGGAATGTAAGCCCCAGGAGAGCAGGGGTCTTTGTCGGTTTTATTCAGGCAACAGTGTAGAAGGGGCATATAGATGGGGGGTCAGGCGACGTTTATTAAAAGAATAAAGGCGACTTGCTCGAGTCGCACAGGAAAGCGGCAACCGTGGGAATTTGATCCTAGGTGTCTCTGACCGCCTGTTCCGGGAAAACTAACCTGGTTTCCCAGCAAAAAACTGGGCGGGGCGGGGCCTGCGGCGGGGGCGTGGTCAGTGTCTGAAGCCCCGCCCCCAACCCGGACTCCGTGTCTCCGGACCCTGTGCCACTTAGGGCCACGTGGAACGCCAGCCCGGTAGAGGGAACAGAGAAGACAGGGTCCGCCGCTGCCACCAGGGGGCGACAGAGCTCGCTCGGGCCCTTCCCGGACCAACCGCTGGGGCCGCGCCAGCCTGACGTGACCGCGCCCGGAACTAACTGGGGCGCCCGGGACTAATTGGGGTCCCAGGGCGGAGGTCCAGCGGGAACGCTGACTTTCATTAAAGAGCCACACGATCAACATAAAAAACACAAACCACCAGGACTGGGGCTTGGAAAAGTGGCCAGGTTACAAACGACGTGACTGGGGCACAGAGCGTGACACTGGAGTTAAACCTACAGGATGAGGAATATGTAGGCAAAGATCGGGGAGAAGGAGTCCAGGCCTGGGGGCTTTGGAAGGCTGGGGAGGTGGGGGTTGGTCCTTGGAAAAGCAGACGAAGACTGGACTGCCGACAGCAAGCTCGGAGGACTGCTGGGAGGAGGAGGAGCTCAACCCTTAGCTGAGGATTGAGGGATTTTTTCCCCAAAGTGCCCCGGATATTGTGCGTTGCCTGTTAGCAGAGTATCAGGATCAGATTTCGACATCCCTCTCTTAGTGGAACAGGGTGAGATGGGAGAAAGGAGGCTGAGTCAGGGACCCATGGCGGCCTGGCGGTGATGGGGTGGGAGAAGGGTAGAGAAGTGATCACTCTACTTTGGAGTTAGAACAGACGGGAAGTGGAGATGAACTGATTATATAGGGGGTGAGGAAGGAAGAGGGACCAAGACAGACCCCACCACATACACACCCAGGCTTGAGCAGCTGGGAAGACCTGATTGCTGTTTGCCTGAAGGGGGGCTGGGGTGGGGGGTCCTGTAGTCAGTTAGCAGATCAAACTTCAGATCAAATCTGATCCAGTTTTGTAATGAAGTCCTGGGGAGAAACTGCTTACCAGGGATTTCCAGAAAAGCTGCTGATAAAAGATCTTCCTCCAAATGAGTAAAAATGCTGGAGTACCTTCTGAGAGTTGAGGTTGGGGCTAGGTAAAGTGGTAGAGCCAGTGGCGGTCCTGGGGAGGTATTCAAGGACAGGAAATATAGAGCAGCCGATGAAACTGAGAAGTCTGTCCCCTACCTGCCTGTTCCTGAGCCATTGTGCATCCAGCCAAAGACGCCGGACCCTGCCAGCTGTCCCCTCTGTGAAGGTGGCAGGCAGCACTGCAGCAGGGCACTGAGGCTCCACATCAGTCGTCCAGCCAGACTGCTGGGTATGTCATCCCTACTACCTGTAAGCCCTTGGGCAGGTTTCTGTGCCTCAGTTTCCTCGACTGTGAAATGAGAATAAATAGCTATGTCATATAATTGTGGGAAAGTTAGCTATAAATCACATATAATGGCACCAGGCCCCTTGCAAGGGCTTGCCATTGTGATTTGGGAGGACCGAGAGCCTGTGGGGTCAGCAAGTCCCTCCAGCCAGTTCTTACTCTAGCTGTAGATTCTTTAAGAAGCTGATCTGATTTTTAAGGAACATTTTTTCTCTTCCCGGGGAGTGGGAAGGGGAGCTGTCACTCAGCCAACTGGGGCTCAGCAGAGGGGACAAGCCGGGAAGGGAACGGGGCATCCTTGTGGGAAGTGGCACTGGCACCTTGCGTAAGGGGACACCACCCTGGGTAGACCTTGTCAGCCCCTGCCGGGCACCAGCATCACCTGGGGAGCTCTGAGAAGACACCAATGACTTCCAACGTAATGGGCCTGAGCACTGGCATTTCACAAAGCTTCCCGGGAGGTTTTGGGGTGCAGTGTGGGGTGGAGAACCCCTAACCTAGGAAGGACCAGTGGAGAGAGAGGAGGGGCAGGAACTGAGCAGCGGGGCAGGGGTGTGATTTTAAAAATCAGGCTGCAGAGGGGGAGCCAGTGAGGAGACCAAGGACACGAGGCCCGAAGTTATAAGCAAACAAAGGAGCGTGGCAAGACGAGACGGAGAGACAAAGAAAGAGCCTTTCCAAAAGGCCGAGGGGTGAGCCGAGGAAGTCGAGGACTGAGACACGGAGGTCAGACGTGGCCCCACGGCAGTCGCTGGTGACCGGGCAGTAGAGGCACCAAGAGGGGGTGGGAGGCTGGGTAGTGAGAGGGACAGGGTGGTGGGCAAGGCCTCCTAGGAGCACAGGGGGGTAAAAGAGAGAAGACGGCTGTCTCAGGCAGCCAGGGCTGCTGTGACAAACACCGCTTGCTGCTCGGCTTAAACAACAGGGAGGTCTTGGCTCATAGTTTTGGAAGTCCAGGTCCAACATCAGGGTGTTGGCAGGCCATGCTTTCTCCGAAGTCCATAGCCTCCTGCTGGGGACTCGATCTCTGCCTCTGTCACATGGCGATCTGTCCCTTTCTCTCCCCTTCTAAGGGCTCCTGTCATGTAGGATTAAGGCCACCCTGATTCTATCTGGCCTCCTTGTTATGAGACAGTTGAAGAGCCTTTCAATGAAAGATTCCAAACCCCCAGGAGCAGGGTCGGGACTTGAACCTGTGCAGTGGGGGGCATGATTACACCCCCAACCACAAGGCCCCAGTGATTCTCCAGAGGGGGCAGGAGGAGGTGGTGGGAGGAGGCCCGTGAGGGCTGAGGGGAAAGGGGCCTGAGCACTGCACAGACCCCACAGAGCGGGAGAGGAGGAGAGAGGTGCTGGGGGGATGGGGGTGCTCCACTGTGAGAGTGGGGAGGACCGAGGGCAGGGGCTTAAAGAGAGGGAGGGAAGGATGAAATGCTGACAGCAGCTATGAGGAGGAAAGAGGATAGACTGCTTCTCCCAAAGACAGGCTTGCTGGTGGGGAGAGGAAGAAGCCTGTGCTTAGAGAAGACTAAAGAGGAGGCAGGGGCCAGCCCACGTCGGTGCCTAGTCCTGGAGCAGGGCAGGCATGTTCAGAGAACAGGGACAGAGCTGAAAAAAATTGTGCAGAGAAAGCCCTGGGACCCCCACAGACCCAAAAACAAAAACAACAACAACAAAAAAACACACCTTCTGGAGTTTCCTCTCTATCTTTTGAAATGTGAAACCTCTACCAAGGCGGCTGACGCAGAGAGCCAATCAAGCTCCTAGTTCATTACCTTTGACCCAATAGAAAACAAAGCCCACCTGCCCTAAACCCACCACTGGAAGATGGTCAAACCCCGGTCCAATCAATAAGTCAAGCTAACTTCCTTTCTATGTCTATAAAACTCCTTTGCCATCCCTAGAACCACAAACCTACTTCTGCTCTGGGTTCTTTTGCTGCAGCAAAATTGTGGTGTCCGGAATAAAATGCCATGGTCTGCATAATTGACTCCGATTTGTCTTTCACAGAGAGGAGGGTGCCGTGGAAGTGGGGAGAGGGGGTGTGCCAAGTGGAGAGGCTGCAGAGGGTAAGGTGGGGACAAGAGGGGAGCCTGCGACCCCCAGGGTGGAGCCCACCTCTCCCCTCTTTCCTGGCGAGGTCCCAGCTCCCCGCCCCTCCAGGTTCAGCCAGGGCCCCTCCTCCTGGAAATCCTGCACACACTCCCAGAAGGGCTTAGGTTCCCCTCTTGCTCTCTGTCTCCCCAAAACCTGCGCACACTGCGGTGGAGCCCTCTAAAATCAACCCCACTGCTCTCCACGCCCAAAGCTGCCCCACAGGGGATTATCCCCCAGGGCCGGTGCCCAGGTCCCATGTGGCTCAGGCAGGGCTGGGTTGATGCACAAACAAAATGAAGCAAATGATGCTTTAAAAAAGAATAATCCTGGGGTGTCCCAGGGAGATCGCTGAGCAGAATGGGTGAAAGCAGCAAGACCTTCCAGGGCAAATGAAAGGGAAGGGGGAAGGAATCCACGTTGTGACCCCTCTGGCCTCCGCTCCAACCCCTCCCAGGGAGGGCACCCGACTGAAACGGTGGGAAAAGGTGGGAGTGATAGGATGTTCGGTGAGCACAGTCAGTCCAAACACTGCGATCCACCGAGGAGCGTGGACACAGCTTGGGAGGAACAAGGCCTGTTGAGGTGGTGTCTGTCTTTTAAAAGCATTCATTTTGTCACTGTATTTGAACAGTGAGGTATATGATGACATTGCACGTATTTCCGGGCCTGCTTAGGATACGCAGCAAAGCGCACATGAAACGCACGGAGGGAGGCCAGGCGCGGGGGAGGGGAGGCCATCCACATGTGGCGTCCTGGGGGATGGGACCCGGTGGCCCTGGATTTGGTGTGGGACGGAGCAGTGGGAGATGAGGCCAGGGGCAAGAGGAGTGCCAGGGAGAACACCTGCCGGGCAAGGCCAGATGATCCCACACCTCTCTCAGGGTGTCCGAACCCTAGGAGATGGGAAGTGATTGTTAGATAGGAACACAACTTTAAAGAACACTGAACCACAGGGAATTTCTCAGGGCTCCCCAGAGAAACAGAACCAACAGGAGATATAGATAAATGTATTAAGAGAGAGAGGGGGATTTATTTTAGGAATTGGCTCACACAACCATGGGGATTGGCAGGTCCAAATTCCACAGGGCAGGTTACAAGCTGGAGAATTTCAAAATGGTGATTCTGAAGTCTGGCCTGTCTGAATTCTGCAGGGCAGGCCGCCAGGTGGAAGGTCCGATAAACGTGAAGTTTTATTCCCCAGGAAAAGCTGGATGACTGAAGAAGAAGCAGAAATTCTTTGTTCTGACTGCTGAAAGCCTCTATTCTGCTTTAAGACCTCTCACTGATTGGATGAGGATGCCCTTCCTGCTGAAGGCATTCTCCTTTGTTAGTTGTAGATACACTCAGCCATAGATGCAATCAACTGAATATCAGTGCTAATCCATGTGCAAAACACTCTCACAGTAACAATCAGTTTTGGTGTTTGCTCGACCAAATTGGACACCATCACTTGGCCAAGTCAACACATGAACTTAACCATCACACACAGAATGATCAAGTTGTTTCCTTCTTAATTGTTTCCCAACTCTTCTGATTACTACCCAGATAAAAGTGTCAATGCAGAGACAATATATAACAATAAAGATAGCAGACACTGCCATAACCGCCATGCAAAAATAACCCTTAGTATCCTTTTGCTCTGGAGCTCTTTCTTTATATAATACATGATGGTAAATTTTATTTGTCAGTTTGGCTAGGCTAGGGTACCCAGCTGTTTGATTAAACACAGTTTAGATGCTGCTGTGAAGGTATTTCATTGATGGGACCACAGCTACAATCACTGGCTTTAAGTAAAGGAGATTGCCCTTGATAAGGTGGGTGGGCTTCATCCAATCAGTTTAAGCCTTTAAGAGCAAAAACTTGAAGTTTCCTGAAGAAGAAATTCTGCTTCAGGACTACAGCATCAACTCTGGTCCAAGTTTCCAGCCTTCCAGCCTTCCCTGTGGTTTTCAGACTGAATAATGCAATATTTACTCTGCCGGCCTGTTCAACAGATTTCAGACTTGCCCATCTCCGCCATTTTTTTGAAGGAATCAGCCAATTCCTTCAAATAAATCTCTTTATATATATGTACATATATATACATATTATATGTATATATACATATGTATACTATATGTGTGCATATATGTATATGTGTGTGTGTGTACATATATATATACTTTATGTATGTGTGTGTGTGTGTATATATATATATATATTTTCCCCCCTCTGGAGAACCCCAACTAATACCTAATAGAAATAACTCATTGTGGATCCAGCTAGAATTCATGCATCCTCTTGCCCTTCTTTTCCGCACCCTTTATGTGCAGTATCAGTCATTGCTGTTGAGCAGTCTGCTGTTTGATCTAATTAATTTGTATAGTTTTATATAAGTAAATTTCCATTAATGATGTATATTACGGTTTGGGGGGGTGTTTTTAACTTGATATAAATTGCTATACTATTGTGCATATCATGCTTCAACTTGCTTTTTCCTGCATCATGTTTCTGAGATTTCAACATGTTGAGAGATGGAGTTCTTACTCTGGTTTTGCTGCTTTGTAGTATTCCATGACATAGCACCTCCACAGGTCACTCACCCATTTCCCCTGCTAATGTAGAGTTGGGTGCACTTTTCTAGAATTGTCAGTGGAGCCACAGTGAACATCTTGGTTCACATGTCCTTATAAGTGTGTGGAAGGGTTTCTATAGAGCAGATACTTAAAAGTATCTCTGTTATAGGGAATACAAATATCTAAGTAGGATTGCCAAATGGCTCTCCAAGCATTTGGGTCGGTTCATGTTACAACACACGGAGTATATACAAATTTCCTGATTTGACCACAGTCTCAACCAATATGGCTTATTATCAGATTTGTCAATTTTTGCAAATCTTATGAGTGTGTAAAGGTGTATATCTCACTTTTTGAAATTTGCATTTCCCTATTATTAGTGAGGTTGAGCTTCTTTGTGGCCAGCCATGTGTTCTTTTTTGCAAAATGCCTATTATATATTTTTCATACTTAATTTTTTGATCTTTTAGTAATTATTTTTTAGGAATTTATAGTAAACCAGGGATACTAATTGTGCATTGGAAATACCTTCTTCTAGCCTCTGTCATATCTTTTCCCTCCATTTATTTTTGGGTTCTAAATTTTAAAATAGTCAAATGTACCATTCTTTTACTTTATGGATGTCATAAGGTAGTTTCCAATATTTTCTTATAAAAAGTTTTACAATTTTGCTTTCCATATTTAGGTCTTTAATCCATCCAGGAATGTCCGTGAAACCACTGCTTTAGCTGTTTGCCACAAGTTTTTATATGCAGTGTTTTCCACTGTAGTTCAGTTTTAAATGTGTTGCAAAATCTATTATGATGTCTTTTTTGACCCCTAGATTATCTAGAAATATGCTCTTAATTTCTAAATGTATGGTAATTTTTACCACTTTTTGTGTTTAATTTTCATTACATAATCATGTAATTATGTAATTTGCATTACATAATTTGTAATTTGATATCATGAAGATTATGTAATTTGCATTACATAATCTTCATGATACCAGTTTTACAGGATTTGTTGAGACTTGCTTGGTTGCCTACTACATGAATTTTATAAGTGTTTCATATGGTTTGTACAGTATATTTCTATTTTGTAGTAATTATCCTTAAAGTTTTTTATTGTGGTAACATATATATAACACAAAATTTCCCATTTTAACCATTTTAAGTGTACATTTCAGTGGTATTCACTGCATTCACAGCATTGTGCTACCGGCACCACCAACCATTACCAAAACTTTTCCATCAGAAACTCTTAAAACAGAAGAGTTTGAAACTTTTCAAACAGAAACTCTGTATCTATTAAGCAAAAACACCCCATCTGCCCTCCCCATGGCCCTTCATAACCTCTACTCTACTTTCTGTCTCTATGAATTTGCCTATTGTAGATATCATATAAGTGAAATCATGTAATGTTTATGCCTTCACTCAACATAATGTTTTCCATGTTGTAGCATGTCTCAGAACTTCATTCCTTTTTATGGCTGAATAATATTCCATTGCATATGTAAATTGTATTACATTGCGTTGCATATGTAAACCAAATTTTGTTTCTCCATCATCTGTTGATGGACACTTGGATTGTTTCCACCTTTTGTCTATGTGAATAATGCTGCTATGGATATTGGAGACAGAAATCTCTTTGAGTTCCTTTGAGTGGATTTGCTGAGTCATATGGTAATTCTAAGTTTTACTTTTTGAGGAACCCCCAAACTGTTTCTACAGTGGCTGCACCATTTTACAATCCCACCAAGATACAAGTGTTCCAATGTCTCCACATCCTTGCCAATGCTTAATTTCAGTTTTTCAGAAATAGCCATCCTAGTGGGCGTAAAGTGGTATTTCACTGTGGTTTTGATTTGCATCTCCCTGATGGCTAATGATGTCGAGCATCTTTTCATGTGCTTATTGCCATTTGTTTACTTTCTTTGTAAAAACGTCTATTCAAATCCTTTGCCCATTTTTAACTGAGTTGTTTGTCTTTTCGTTGTTGAATTGCAGGAGTTCTTATCTGAAATTTTTAATATGCACACTTACCAAAGTCTAAAATTAATCAAAACTTCTATCTTCCTCCCTTATAATACAGACTTCTGAAAGCTTTAACTTCAATTACCCTCTGCCTGTCTTAGATGCTAGTATTGTCTAGCATTTTTAGTTACATTCATTTTTACACCTTCCAAATTAGTCGTTATTTTTATTACCAATCCTGTTATTGTTTCATACCGTCAATGCTTTTATCCATTCTTGTCCTCCTTGGTCCTTGCATCCCACCCCTTCTTCTGTATTTAATTTCCTTCCTCCTTAAATACATTCTCTCATACATCCATACATGCAGCGAGAAACTGAGAAGGGCAAATTCTCTGAGTCTTTGTTGATCCCAGACCTTCTTGAGTCACAGGTCTAGGGATTGTCTTCCTCATGGGAGTCTTCTTTATCCTCAACCAGAGTCCAGACAATAAAGCTCCCTCGGTGGGGAGAGTGTTTTCCAGTCCACCCAGGGACCAGGCTTCATGTGTGTGTGTAACAGAGGGTGGGAGATGTCCCTGTTCCCAACCCCTGCCTCCTCCGGCCATGACACAGAAGGGAAGCCCCGGCACCCAGGCTCCATGGGCCACATGCAGGACCCAACCCCAGCAGCCGGTGGTAGGACCACCAGCTCACAGTCTGGGTTTCTGTCCCCTTGACACTCCTTGGCCTTTGCCTCTCTCTCCCTGAGCTTAGCCAGACCCTCACAGGTCTGGTGTTTGTAGCAGGAGGATGAGCAGGTTGTCCTGGCCTGCCCTCTCACCTGAACCAGGATGTGTCACATCCCCAACACTTGCCACTCTCCCTTGTGAATGATGAGCACAGCCAGCAGGGCCCTGGGCAGACAAGTCTCTGGCTAGAATTCAATGACATCATTTAGTTTTTGAAGTCTTTATTTTTTGAAAATGTCTCCTGTACTTAAAAAATAATAATTCTTGCTTTCATTGTTTTCTTTCAAAGTGTACTTTTTAAAATAAATTAAATGTAGAAATTCTGGGAAGATGGCAGTGGTGGAGAAGCATAGTTGTGTGTCTTCCAGAATCCCCACTTATGCAGACAGAACAACAAGAAATTAAAACCAAAACCCATAGGCAACATTTGCAACCAAACTAGGTGACGAGGTGTCCCCTAGTCACCCACCACCCAAATGAGGGGACAGCAGCCCCGAGACTCGCATGGAATCAGCATCCTGCAGGAGGAAACCACGGAAGCAGCAAGCAAATGGCCGGGAGCCACGCGCATGCCCAGTGCAGGGGCCGAGGGAGGGCAAGCCACTGAGAGTGGGAGGGGCTTGGTCCCCTCCTCCGGCCAGGAAGGGAGAGGTCCGCAGTCAGCTCTGGGGGTCTGTCAACCCTCAGCACTGATGGACCCACCAGGGCTCCTGCCCTGCACGGGGCCCCGCAATGGGCACAGAGTGCTGGGGGTGGGATCAAACTTGAACACGGTAAGAACAATCAAGACTAAAAAAGAGAAGCTCCCCGACAGGGACCAAAGAGTGAAAGGTGAGGGAGCCCCTGGCCTGGGGCACAAAATTCAAAGGAGCACTGGCTTGGTTTGCCCAGCTGCTATAACAAGCACCGCAGGTGGTGGGCTTAAACAACAGGGATTTATTAGCTCACCGCTTTGAGGCTGAAGTTCAGAATCCATTGTGGGCAGGAGCCTGGCTTCTCTGAAGGGTGGGGGCCTGCTGATAACCCGTGACAGGGTCTCGCCTCTGTCACTGGCCATTTCTCTCCCCACCTGCCTTCTGCTGCAGTGTCCAAATGTCCTCTGGTACAGACTCCAGCCATACTGGACGAAGGTTGTTCCGGTTTGCTAATGCTGCCATTTTGCAAAACACCAGAAATGGATTGGCTTTTATAACGGGTTTATTTGGTTTACGAGTTATAGTCTTAAGGCCATAAAGTGTCCAAGGTACCTTCACTGGAGGATGGCCAATGGTGTCTGGAAAACCTCTGTTAGCTGGGAAGGCACATGGCTGGCATCTGTTCCAGGGTTCTGGTTTCATGGCTTTCTCCCATCTGTTTGCTCCTGGGTTGTGCTCTATGTAAACTGTAGCTCCTCCAAAATGTCACTCTCAGTTGCTCTGAGGTCCTTGTCTGTGAACTCCTTTATAAGACTCCAGTGATATATTAACACATGGAAACACTCAAAGAATTCCAACCTAATCAACACTGGAATCCCACAGGATTCCATCAAAGAACATGGAGTTTTGGGGGACATAATACATCCAAACTGGCACAAAGGCCCACACTGATTCCAGTTATGTTCACCTTAACCAACAGGACCTTCAAAGATCCTGTTTACAAGTGGGTTCACCATCCCACAGGGCTGGGGGCTAGGACTTGAACATGTTTTTGTGGGGGACATAACTCCATCCAAAACAGGCACTAAAGGACTCAGTAATCCAGATAAGTAAGAATTTTATGAAATATTTTTTTTCACCTTACAGCTAATATTTAAAAACAATCAAGGATTTGAAAAATGCCTTCTTGACCAAAAAGAGGGAAAGAAAGGTAACAAAATAAGGTTACAGTGGCTAAGAGATTTCAAATAAGGTCAGGAAGATATCCTGGAGGTTTCTCTTATGCAAGCTCCATCTAGACATCCCAAATGGCCACAGTATGCCATGCCCTTACCCAAAGTAGTCCCCACATACCTAGGTCCCTACCTGAGATTCTAGAAAAGATTCACTCACTAAGTTTATTTTTCAGAAACTTAAATCCTCCAGAGAGTTCCTATGCCAGATAAGTCCTAAAACCCAGAGGCAACAACCTCTTTAAGAACAACGATCAGATGCAGCCCCTTGTCCATACTATCGACCTCCCCTTTCAGTATAAACAAGTTAGGGTGCTCATTGCCTAGACACCCCTGAAGATGGAGAAAGAGATTAAGTGAGAGGAAGAGGTAGCAATAAATAAGATAGGATTTAACAAAAGATTAAGAATACAGAATCTTTATATAAATATACATATATTTATATTCATATATTTAGATGCTAGGTTGTTAGAATAGCTAGAAGGAAATAACTGAAACTGTGGAAATGTAACCCATAACATTCTTTGAAATTTGCTCTCTAACTACGTGTTAAATTGCACTTGGAAAGTTATCACTGTTCTGTATATATGTTAAGTTTCACAATAAAAAATGTACAAAAAAACCAAACATGGAACACTTTGCAAATTTGCATGTCATCCCTGTGCAGGGCAATGCTAATCTTCTCTGTTATGTTCCAGTTTTAGTATACGTGCTGCTGAAGCAAGCACTTAACGCGATATCTTTTTAAAAAACAAAATTAGTGCAAAAAAAAAAATCCATGATGAGCAAAACATCAAAGTTTCAAAGAATCCACAAAGGACCGGTTTTAGAAATTTAAAGAGAGAGCTGAGTGGGGGGTATGAAGACATGGCCATAGGATTGGTGGTGAGCAATAAATAGAATTTGTAGAATTAAAAGTAAATGAGGGATAAAAGAAAGGGATGATAATATGTAAGGACTTTATGTTCTGAGAATGTGTTTATGGTACAAACTGAAAAAATAGGAGTAGGGATGAAAATAGCATATGCAAAGACTTTTTTTTACCTGTTTTCAGTAGTTATAACTAGTTGTGGTTATTTTAATGTTGTCATTCTGAACCTGCTTGTTCGTCATCTGAGCTAAGGCACCTGAGAAGTTGTTTGGTTGCTAAAGCTGATGAAATGCAACACACCTGAAATGGGTTAGCTTTTACAATGGGGATATATTAGCTTACAAATTTACAGTTTTGAGGCCGTGAAAATGTCCAAATTAAGGCACCAACCAGATGATAAATGGACTCTGAAGACAGGCTGCTGGTGTCCAGGACCCCTCTGTCACATGGGAAGACACATGCTGGTGTCTGCTGGTCCTTCTCTCCCAGGTTTTGTTCCTTCCAGCTTCTGGCTTCAGTGGCTTCCTCTCTGAGCTTCTACGTGTTTCTCTCCTTTAGCTTCTGTGTCTCTTAACTTCTGTGTGTCCTTCTCTCTAAACTTCTCTGGCTTTTCTCAGCTTCTTTGGGGCTTTTTTTTCTGTCTTTTATCCTCTTATAAAGGACTCCAGTAGGAGGATTAAGACCCACCATGGATGAGGTGTGTCACATCCCAATTGAAATAACCTAATCAAAAGGTCCCACCTACAATAGGTCTATACCCACAGAGATGGATTAAAAGAACTTGATCTTTTCTAGGGTACATACAGCTTCAAACCATCACAGTAGATATGGGATATTCTAATTCAATCATTTGCTGCGTCCTTAAGAACCAGGATCCCCATTGTGGAAGAAAGGAGATACAGATATAGAGAAGAGGCTAAGTTAAAACCCTGCAGTCCTCAATTTGAATTGGAAAAACCAGTATGAATTCACAAGTTATGTTGTCAAATGTAATTCCCCATTCTTTCTGCTGAAAACACCTAAAAACAATGATCAACCCAGAAGCAATGGGGATTCCTAGCATCCCAGTTATGGTCTTGGAATATTATTCCACAGTGTGTTGGTTTGTATATTTACGTCCCCCAGAAAAATTCATATTCTTTAATGCATTCTCATGGGAGCAGACATATTAGTGTTGATTGGGTTGGAACCTATTGGTTCAGTGTCCGTGGAGATGTGACCCACCCAAGTGTAGGTGATAACTCTGGATAATTTCTATGGAGGCGTGGTCCCACCCATTCAGCATGGGCCTTGTTTAGTTTACTGGAGCACTGTATAAGATCATACAGAAGGAGCTCATAGATAGCTAGCTGGAGCTGAGACAGACATTCTGAAGACGGCCATTGGGAGCTGATGCACATTTTGGAGAATGCCATTTTGAAATGCAACCTAAGAGCAAGCAGACTCCAGCCATGTGCCTTCCCAGCTAACAGAGGTTTTCCAGACACTAATGGCTTTTCTCCACTGAAGGTGCCCGATTGCTGATGACTTACCTTGGGCACTTTATGGCCTTAAGACTGTAACTTTGTAACCAAATAAACCCCTTTATATAAAAGCGAATCTATTTCTGGTGTTTTGCATTCTGGAAGCATTAGTAAACTAGAACATACAGTAAAAGAAACCAAGGCTTCCTGCAGAGATGGCTGATTCCAATCTGGGGCAGGCAGTGTACAGGATGAGATCAGAACATCTTGTCATACCAGATAGCAAGAGAGGGGTCAAAGACTACTGAGGTCAAGTCAGGAAGACTCAAGAATTAAAGAGGTTCCAGATTCCTAAAGACAGGACAATCAGATATGTTTAAATTCTTGACTGAAAAATGGTACTTTTAAAAAACTAATTCATTGTCTTTGGAGGACGGCAGGTGGATTAATTTCCTGGGACTGATGGGACAATTACCACAAACTGGGTGGCTTAAAACTACAGAAAGTTGTTTCTCCCAGTTCTGGAGGCTGGAAATCTGAAACAAAGGTGTCAGCAGGGTCACACACTCTCCAAAGGCTCTAGGAGAGGATCCTTCCTTGCCTCTTCCTAGCTTCTGGAAGTTACCGGAAAACCTTGGTGGTTCCTTGGCTTGTGGCAAAATAACTCTGAGCTATGCCTCTGCCCTCCCTCTGGGTCAATTTCTTCTCTTCTTATGAGGATACCAGTCATATGGGATTAGGGCCAGCCCTAACTCAGAATGACCTCATCTTAACTTGATTGCATCTGCAAAGTCACTATATCCAGATAAGGTCATCTTCACAGGTAGCAGGAATTAGCACTTCAACATATGTTCTGAGGGGACACTGTTCAACCCATAACAATAGGGTTGCAATTCATTATTTTGAAAATGGATAAATAAAGGAAAGAAACAAACATTGATCCTGCCTTCCTCCTTTGAACTGTCCCACTGCAT
>PVKY010002903.1:0-23559 GCA_004027775.1 Bradypus variegatus | reverse complement strand
ATCTCCCCACTGCCTCCAGAATTGCTTTTATAAGCCCCTCCCCCATAAGCCCACTATATCTTTTATTTAAATTCCCTCTAGCTCCAGTCTGAGCTCCTTAGACCGCCACTTAAGGACCACCTCTGTCTGCCTGTATTAACCCCAACTTTCTCTTCCATTACCATTTCCCTCACCTGAACCCAAACTCCACTAAGCCAGCCTCGGCCCCATGTCCTATGCTTCCAACCCCGCTATTCTCATCTCCACGACTGTGCCAGCACAGGCCTGCATCAGGGAATCCTTTTCTTCCCCTCTTCCCTCTGCTTTCTGAATCCTGCCGCCCTCCTCAGTGCAACGCTCAGACCCAAGAACTCACCTCCCAACTCTGTCCTCTTTATTTACGTTGGTGCAGGGACCAGGTAGGTGGTAGGGCCTTTTAATTGTTGTGATCGTCTTGTTCCAAAACGACAGAAATTCTTAAGGAGTGAGGGACTGACATCAGGTCTTTCCTACCATCCTACCCCTATTCCCTAGCCCAGGGCCTGGAATGCAGTAGGCACTCAATAAATGCATGCTGACTTCACCTGGGTGAGCCACTCTTTGGCTACCTCTTTGTTTCCTGCAGGGGTACCACAGATACCTTTGAGTTTGACAGCATCTACTTGGGGGACATCGCCTCCCTCTGTGTGGGCCACCTTGCCAGGGAGGACCGGTTCATCCCCAAGCGAGAGCTGGTCTGGCACGTCAAGACCATCACCATCACAGAGATGGAGTATGGCAATGTGTACGTACTGCGTCTCCCCCAGCCCCACAGGAGCTGCCACTCCCTCAGCAGGGCAGAGGCTGAGGCTGGACCCTGCATGGATGGCAGAGTGTGGGAAGTTATCCCCTTTCAGGCCAAGATCATCCTATTTAGAAGACTTACAAGACAGAACTGGAGCAGGCAGGTGTACTGGTTCTGGAGTTATCTGATTTCTAGGCCTGTCCTTGGAGACAGGAGACTAGACCAGATGACCTTGGGAATTCCCAGCCTTTAATCCAAGGATACTTCCGTGGAAGAAAACTGAGTAAGTCAAATAGTGCCAGAATATAGACGTTCCCTCCCTCCCCTCCCATCGCTCTGTAATGACAAAGAAATACAGTTTTTAAGCCTGTTGCTTGCTTGTACTGTCATAGTGAACACCGTCCTCTGTGTGGGCAGAGCAGGGATCAGAGAGGAGCTGGGGAGATCCCAAGGCCCACCCGTCTCTAAGGACCCTGGAGAAGGGGCTTTGCCTTTCCCCTCTCAGGGACCTTCTGGAGACGCAGGCATCTCAGGAGGATTAAGGGTCTTTGCTACCTGGCAACATAGAGCCATCAATTTGTCTAATGAAAACTCCTTGGTAACCACTGTTGGAAGCCAGAAAGAGCCCCCGAGGCTCTGGAAGGCAGGAAAGGCAGAGAGGGAGCCAGGGGAGAGGAGGAAAGGCCCGAGCAGGGAGTGAAAGCTGGGCCGTAGAATCAACAGGGCTGGCCTCCCTCTGCCTGCTGGGCATCCACCCCCCACGCACCCACCCAGGACCGCTGCCAAATCAGTTCCCTGCCGGGCTCCCTCCTACCACTGGCCATGTCATTGCAAACCCTTTTCACACTGGCTGGGCCTTTCCTGCACGGGCACCGTGGAGCAACAATCAGGGAAGGTGATCATGCCGCACAGGCCGGCCTGGCTCAGGGGGTCCCTTGGCTGTCTGCTCTGGCCTTCAGGAGCCAAAGCTTTCAAAGCAATGCCGGTCCATGTCCAGGGAACCTGCAGGCTCAGAGAGGAGCTCAGAGCCTCCGCCAACTGAGCTTCCCCTTTGGGAATTGAGCAAGAAGGGGTTCTGACCTCTGAACTCAGGCTGCAACATTATTTGTTGCTCTTTTAGAGACAGACCAGCCCAGGTACAATAAATGCTGTAGAAGTTGCTGGGCTTGGCTGCTAGCACCAATCCTGATGATGACTGGAGAGCTGGGAGACAGGTCCAGAAGTGGTAACCACTCACCCAGCAGGCCAGGGCAGGTCAAAGCTCCTTCTGCCACCTCTACTGCCTCCTAGCCACAGGGAGTGGGCTGAGACTGCTCCTCTGCAAACCCCAAATAAACCAGAGGCAATGCAGGGCCAAGTTGTAGGATTTCTCCTTCAGTGAAAACAAGCCATCATGCCCAAGTGAAGCATCTTTTCCTACACTTTCAACTATGTGGCTTTTTGTCAGTGTGTCACCAGGGCTGGAGGGGGTGGAAGGGAGGTAGGGGCTCTCCCCAAAGTGAAGGAGGGTGCACACTCCTGGATACCTGAGCGTCAGTCACCTGGTCGGCAGTGTGGCCTCAGGCAATACCTGTCATTCTCTGCGCCTCAGTCGAGTGTAGGCGTGGCGGCAAGATGGTGGGGATCCCAGCCTAGAAGCCCTGCTCCAGGCCCTCTCCTGCCCCCGCCCGCCTGCTCGGGTCTCAAGCCTGTGATTTCAGATGGCCGAGAACCCATCTTCCTCCCAGAAACGTCTCGCCTTCATAAGAAGGGGGAATTTGCATATGCATGTTTAATCACTGTGGCTGCTTACATGGCATCATTCTAGA
This sequence comes from Bradypus variegatus, assembly GCA_004027775.1. Lineage (NCBI taxonomy): Eukaryota > Metazoa > Chordata > Mammalia > Pilosa > Bradypodidae > Bradypus > Bradypus variegatus. Next base: position 20,988 of record PVKY010002903.1, on the reverse strand, counting down.
ACACACTTGCATTCTGTCATTATAGAAACCATTTACATAGTACGACACATGCATCCACAATTCCCAAGCACCTCAGTAACTATAATATTTGAATTTCTATGAATTACAAATGAATTTAGTCTCAATTTCTTATAAACACAATAACCTCAAATCTTCATCTTCTGACCTTTTCTGATTCTAACCCCTTTAGCTGTGCACTTTACCTTTCCATTTCTTCTTCACAAATATCCATAGAATTTCTGTGGAAAGACACACAGAGGGACTAATTTCTTTTTTTAACTGAAAACATCTTTATTGCTATCCCAATATCATATAATACCCAATCATTATACAGCTTTAAATAATTCAGAAATGTCTATAAAACTGTTAGAAATTTCCTAAAGCCCTACTTGTCAATGTCATTCACCACGAGCATTTTGGTGACCCCATTCTCTCTGGCATTTTTCTAAAATACACACCACTCCCAGAAGTTTTTATTCATATTGTACATGTTTTTAAAAATATATATTTATTTTCTTTTACTTTTGATTATCATCCTTCCTCCTTTTCCAGCTGAACAGCCTGCTGTGTGTCCTTCCACAGCTAAAGATGCATGACGCCACAAATTTCTTACATCCCCCATTTTGGTCATTTTATAATTGTGCCTAATAGAAAATATGTCCTTACAGCTACACCAGAGAATATTTTTCAGCTATTTAAAATAGTGAATTAAATATATACCAGATGACTTGGAGCAATTCCCAGGAAGTACTGTTGAGTGAGAAAAGCAAGAAGCAGAAAAATATTTATTATATGATGCCATTTTTATAAAGCGAGCACTGACGTCCCCCATATGTCTGTGTGTACGTGGGTCTGTGCATGGTTGAGTGAAGTGCAGGGCACTTTGGCAGGATACACCCTCAACTGTTAACATGGGTTACCTGAGGTGAGGGTGAGATGCTAAAGTGGGGAGGGGATGAAAGAAGGAGAGAGGGCCAAGAAACACAGAAAAAGTTCACTAAGAAAAGATGTATGTGTCCATACTGCCACACTGGTGCATTTATATAGAATTATGCATATTAGTGGGCATACACTTAAGAAATTTTAAAAGAATACAAGTATATCCCCTTCTAATAAATTGTAGCCTCTAACACCAATCCAAATTTGTCAAGGAGTGAATTGGGGGAAGAAAGATATCAAAACAGAATCAGCCCCTTGTGAAAGGGATTTCCTGAGGTGTCTTTAAATGGCAGGTTCGTCAGGGGACAGGCAGACTGGCTTCAGGGGCACCCAGGGGCAATGCATTCTCTTCTCCAAGCCTTAGTTTCCCCTTCTGGGAAGTGGGAAGGTGATGCCTACAACTAGGGTTGTTGTGGAGTTGATGAGCTCAAGAACACAAAGTCCTGGCATTTGGTAAGCATGGAGACAACCAAGTGCCTTTTGCTGTTAGGAATTTTAATCTAAAATAGGATTTGACTTTGCACCATTAGGCACATCCTTTCACTGCTGTCTTCCTGAAGTCATCAGCTGGTGCCAGCGCTGCTTATTTCCAAAGCTGCTAAAATATTAACAAATTGGAGTGGGAAGAAACAATAGAAATCATTCTGTCCAACCTCTAGCATTGCCGATGGGAAAGTCAAGGTCCCGGCAGGGGGTGACTTGACAAAGGTGACATGGATGGTGGGTGGCAGGGCTGGGCCAGATGCCCATTCCCCTACCCCTGTGAAACATTTTCCCACTGTGCCCTCTGACTCCTCCTTGGTAATTCTTGGACTCTGTCATTACCCAGAGGCTAAAACGGGATGTTTGAGTAGTGGAGTGGGTGGGGAGGACTTCTTGGTCTGAGAGCATTTCTCTTGATGCTGGACTTGCTTCTGCTTATGGTGGCTTCTCCAGTAGGGGCTTTTCTCTTGTACCCTGCAGCCTGTGAACACACTCACACGTGCACACACACACACGCCCACAGTTCAACTCAACCAAGTGTGAGGGATTTGGGAGTCACATTTCCACTTGGCTGTGTCACTCTGGATCCCACAGCTGCCTCTGAAGGTGACAACATCAGGTGAAAACATTATTCAGTCCCTTTGAGGGAGCAAGGCAAGCAGCATAGTTGAAGTGGAGAGGGCTTGGAGGAGAAGAGCAGGAAACAGAAAGATGCACAGATGCACAGTGGAGGGAAGGTCAGATCATGCAAGGTCCCGCAGGCCATTGGCAGGGGCTTGGGTTTTAGTTGACCTGCGAAGCCACTGGGGGTGGGGGGTCCTGATCTGAGGACTGACATTCTCTGAATTAAATCTCAACAGGATTACTTGAGTAATGTGAGAAGAAGAGACTACAAGAAGTAAGGAGAATAGTTAGGAAGCTCTTGATATATTCAGGAGGAAGATGACGGTGACTTGCACAAGAGTGGTAATGGGACAGATAGTGAATAGAGGAGACTTTTTCAAATGAGCTGATTCCAGATGTATGGTAAAGAGAGAGCCAATAGGATTTGCTGATGGATTAGATATGGAGTGTGAGGGAAAAAGAAGAATCAAGGAGCAACTGGAATGCTAGAGGGGCCACTCCACTGTAAATTTTAAGAGGAACAAGACCCCATGCACATATTTTAACACAGACTTTTCCACTCCCTGTATCCAGTCACCTGGGGAAGGCGTTGTTCAGGGCTGACCAGGGGCCCCTGTGGTGGGGGATGTGCCCTGGGCTGGTGTTCACCGAGCCTCCTTCCCTTCCTCTCCCCCACCGCTCTGCCAGGTACTTCTTCAACTGTGACTGCCTTATCCCCCTCAAGAGGAAGAGGAAGTACTTCAAGGTGTTTGAGGTTACCAAGGTGACGGAGAGCTTTGCCAGCAAGGTCCAGAGCCTGGTGCCCGTCAAGTATGAGGTCATTGTGACGACAGGCTATGAGCCTGGGGCGGGCACTGACGCCAATGTCTCTGTGACCATCTTTGGAGCCAACGGGGACACGGGCAAGCGGGAGCTGAAGCAGAAAGGGCGCAACCTCTTCGAGCGGGGTGGCACGGACCGCTTCTTCCTGGAGACACTGGAGCTGGGCGAGCTGCGCAAGGTGCGCGTGGAGCACGACAGCAGTGGCCACTACTCGGGCTGGCTGGTGGAGAAGGTGGAAGTGACCAACACGAGCACCGGGGTGGCCGCCATCTTTAACTGCGGCAGGTGGCTGGACAAGAAGCGGGGGGACGGGCTCACCTGGAGGGACCTCTTCCCTTCTGTCTGAGGGGGCGAGAGGCTCCAGACTATAGCCTCTGCCCTCAGCCTGGGCTTCCGGCAGCCCTTTCCCGAGGCCTGGATGAGCTGGGCCTGGGGGGCCAGAGGGACAGGGAGTGAACCCGAAGCCCACTGACAACTTCACAGTCCTTCTGAGACCACTGTTGGTGACTACTTTTGGGGTTCTGCCCCCCACAGTCTCCTGGACCAACAGGAATCATAATCAGCATGTGTCATAATCTGTCGCTGCTCAAAAAAAATCCTTTTAGCATTTCCTTTTCCAACTACAGTAGGTGGCCAGGCTGGAACTTGCTGTGGGGTGTGGATGGGAAATTGGGGCTTCACCCAGGGGATAGAGGTGGGGGGGAAAGAGGCTGCCAAGATCTTGTATTTTAAGCAAATCTAATTAACACTTTTTTTTCTTAAAAAAAGCTGGGCCAATTAAATTATTATCAATCACACCCTAGAAAGAACTCATCTTGACATCTACTCACTAAGAAATGCATCTTTTTTCCCACTTTCAATAAATCCAGTGGCAAGTAGAGAAAAATGTCAGGAGGAAGTGTTTTTGCAGCAGTGGGGGGGGGGGGTTGGTTCATGAGCCTGTGAAAATGTACATGATTCTTTCCACCACTTTACCGAGAACGCATTGCCAAGTGCCGGTGCCTTCCCCAGCCTGTCATAAGCCAGCCGAGCCCCAGGCAGAAGGTGACGGACTGTGGGGCCTGGGACAGCCTGGTCACTCCTACCCTCAGGCTGGGAGGCCAGGCAGGGAGGGAGGGGCCACCTGTGGCTCTCCATGGGCACAGCTTGGACTAAGAGGTGAGGGGGATGGCGAACAAAACAAAGGTGTGGTCTCTGCCCTCAAGGGGAAGGTGACCTCATGGGGAGCTGCGGGAGAACCTCATGTCCCTGCACGCAAACACCACCACCACCACCACCAGTGGTCGAGAAGAGAGGGTCGTGAGAGGCCGCAGGGTCCTGCAGAATTCAACATTGGCCAGGCTAGTGCTCCACCGTCCCATGGGAGAAACCATCTTGGAGCTGGGGACAGCCTTTCCCCGGGGGTACAGGGGCCCTGGGCAAGTTACATTGTTTGGGGCCCTGCAGTCCTCCTACCCCCACCCAGGCTATGAGGAGGCTGTGGGTGAAATGGGAGGGGGGTTACTTACAAGGTCGCTGGGGACAAGGGTGGTCTAAGGCTGACCTTCGGCTGCACTCTGTTCCCACCTGGCTGCTGTCCCTCCCTGCCCTCTACCCTGAGCAAGGGAGGGCTGCCCGCAGGAAGACCCGGAATGCTGCCTCCCTCCAAGTCTCCCGCCATCTGCTCCTGACCTGGGCTCTGCCTTCAATTCCCGGCTCTCCCCACAGGCACAGGGATCCTCCTCTTGGCAAGGGCAGAGACCAGGGGCACCAGGGGGAAAATGCGAGGCACCAGGGCACAACGTATAAGGAGGTTCTCACTCCCAGGCTCGTGGAAGCACAGGCTGGCACCTGAGAGCCAGGGCCTCCTTACCTGTTGTGTCCCGGGCACCTCACTGGCCTTGCCCTGGTCCTGGCCATGGAAGAAAGCTGTTCTTCTACCCGCAGGCCCCGTAAGCCCTGCAACCCAACCATCCTGATTCCAGGCTGTCACCCAGCAGCCGGCCACGGTGAGAGTAGAGCCCCTTCTCTTGGGAAGTTACCCACTGAACCTGCCTCACCCAAGTGCCCCTCCTGCCAACACAGCCCTGCTGTTGGGGTGGGTCTGCGATGCCAAGATCCCAGCTAGGGCTCAGGGTGAAGGAAACAAAGAAAGGCCCCGGTGTCTTCCTCCCCCAGCCCCTCCCTTCCATTTGCTGCAGTCCCAGAAGCAGCTCATTACCTTCCCAAGCCCCCCTGGGTATTGGCAGCTGAGATCCTTAGAAAGGTTTTCCTTATATGGCCTGACTTCTGGAGTGGCAGCCGTTTAGATCAGCTCCATCACTCCTCACCTGATTTGGAGACAAGTCTGTATTAAAGAATATTTGGAGAGAACCATAATTGTAGTGCTTTTGAGTAACTACTAACAAAGTATTTTCAAATAAATATCCCTGGGGGGTCTACTTTAAAGAAAAGACTCTTTCACAATTAGCACAAGCTATTTGCATACAAACTGTTGCCACAAAGCTTTAGAAAGCACTTTTGCTCTCAAGTAGATTAAACAGAATAAGCCTTCCAATTCTTCTCTGAACAACCTCTTCTTCCAGGGTTTTGATAAAAGCAAACTCAGTCCAGTCCAGACACAACCTTTCTGACTCCTGAATTCTGTCTGTGTGGGGTCCGACTGGATGAGGTCACAGTCCTAGAGGACCCACTTCCTAAGAAATCCTGGTACCTCCATCCTGAGCAGGTGCCCCTGTTACTCCCAGCCTCTTTGGGATGGTTAACAAGAGGCATCCATGACTCACAGACACTCCAAATGCCATGAGCAAGGGCAAGATAAGGGGGTTCAGGGAAGGAGTAGGAGATCTGGGCCTGGGACAAAGGGAGTAAACAGAGCTGGTGGGAAGGAAGGAGATTTGGGACAGAAGGGCCTGGAGAATGAGCGACTCTACAAGGGAGGATAGAGCATCTTAGCCCTGAATGAAAAGGTTGAAGGGGGGCAGGATAGAGTCAGGTAGGGACACCTGAAAGGTGAGGAGGTACAGGTGCTTCTGAGCTAGAGGGATGGTGGCCCAGTGGCCTGAATGTGACTTTTCTTCTAGATTCTCCAGCTGAAGCAGGAAAGACTGTTCCCAAGCAATGATTGCACGAGTCTCGGTTTTGAAGCCTCAGCCACCAGCCCTCCTGCTGGGCAGGTCATTGCTAGTGGCTGACCATGGCCAGAGGTGGCCAGAGGGGAGGGCGTGACATCGATGGGGACTGGGAAATACTCTAGGAAGAGGAGAGGGAGGGGAGAACAGGAGGACCAAGGAGCAAGGCTACAAAAGGCAGGGATTTCAAAACCAGACCTCCTCCTCCTCCTCTTCCTCACCATCATAGCTAATATTTATACAGTGCCTGCTATATTCCAGACATGTATTTACTGCTTTACATTTATTAACTCATTTAATCCTCCTAATGGGGAGATGTTATTATTAACCCCCATTTTATAGATGAAGAATTTGAAACACAAAGTTTAAGTAACTTGCCCAAATTCACACAGCTAACAGGTGACAGGAAATCCAAGGGCAGGGATTTTCACCTCATGAAGTCAGTTGGAAGTGCAATATCTAAAACAGACCAAAGGGGCGCTGTTCTGGTTGGGGGGCCAGGGGGAGGTGTCGGGAAAGAAGGCTGCTAAGCACGTGCAGGGCAAGTGCAGGGAAGGATGGTTATTTGCCAGCTGCTGCTTAATTGGGCGTGTGACTGAGAGCAAGAGTGGGGAAAGGAAAATGCCCCCACAAGAGAAGGTTCTTTTCTACTTCCAGGGGTGGGCGTGGCTTCATAGGGACTGGAGAGGGCTGGGGACAAAAGCACGAGCGGGGACACCACCCCAGGGACCTTGGGGTGAGGCCCCGGACTAGCTCCTCCTGAGTCGGGGGGCATCTTTATGGTCCCTGAGTCACGGGACCTGCGCAGAGGTGAGCCACAATGTTTTCTGAGAAATGTCTTTCCTCCTCTGCTGGGGTGCGGAGTAGGAAGGCTGCACGTTTTCTCACTTTCCAGGTGGGAGCTCAATCTAAGGAATTTGTACAGTCGGGAAAACAAGGGAAGGGAAGGGAAGGAAAGGGAAGTGTTTGCCCACGTTCACACGAGTGGTTAGAGGAAACCCTGGTCTGTGGATTAGAAAATATATAGGCAGAAATGTACAGAAAACTACAGACAGCATTTTGGATGATCACACTTGAACAAGAGCTAGGTCCTTTAAAGTTCTTTAATCTGCGTCCTGTTTGCAGTTTATGAAAACCTGAGCCCATGCTTTTCTGGGAACAGGCTAGAAAACGAAAACAGTATCTGAGTTTGGGCTCTTATAAATAAGAAATCCACACTAACCGTTGAAAATCAAGTTCTGTTTCTCCTACAGGGAACTAAGGAGCACTCAGTTCAAACACACAAGATTGAATCACACATTTGAAATTTGAACAAATTTGGGAACATTCTTCTTTAAGATCCATAACTAATGTTTAGGAAACAGGTAAATTAGACGGTTGAACTACAGGCACAGGACAGATTCTTTGAGAGATTAACAACAACAAAAGGCAAAAGGTAAACAGATGAGGAAAAAAAAAAACAAGAAAGGGAAATAGGTGAAAAAGATGGAAGAGTGGGTGAGGAAAATGGATGGGGAGTAGATAACTAATATTGGACCAAGACAGAGGCCTGCTAGAAACTTCCCTGGGATAGGTCTGAGTATGCACAGAATTAAGCACTCTGCACAAGTGGGGTGTAGTTAGCAATGCAGTTCATTTTTATTAGTTATAAATAAAGTACAAAAAATCCACCAAAAGTGAATCTAAGCATTTACACAATTCCTAATGTCTCCGCCTTTTCCATCGATGCACTATTGCTTTAATATTCATAATAAATATTCTTCTAGCTTTCTGCTATAAAATAGTCTATGTAGCAAAATGTTGCACGGCACAACAGAACAGAACAGCAGGAGGATTACAAAAAGGACAATCAACACTGAGGATAATCCTTTCACTTACCAGGGGCAACCAAATTACCCCCGCCAGGGCGTGGTGCAGCCGGCTCTGTGGCTGAGAAAGGAGCTGCATCCAAGAGTGGGGCTGGGAAAGGGGAAGGGGTGGGGCGAGCAGGCTCAAGGGCGGGTGCCCAGGTCAGCAGGGCAGAGGGCCCCTTCCCCTGTGGCCCCGGAGAGCAGCATGAGTCCTGTCGTCCAGGAGCCCTGCTGCAGGGACAGTTTCTGCCCAGCCGTGTTCCTGGTGGGCGACTCCACGGGCCAGGGCTGGGAAAGCAGGAGAGCCAGGCTCCAGGGCGGAGGCAGAAGGGGAAGCTGGGCCGGCAGCAGGCGGGACGCCAGGGAAGGGCCGGAGCAAGGTAGGGGCTGGGGAGCCGTCGACAGCCCAGCCACGGAGGATGAGCACGGCCAGGCAGCGTGGCTTCTGCCCCCCATGTCAGCACCATTCCCGCGGGGCCTCGGGTGGGGGTGACTCACCCCACCAGGCAAAGGCAGTGATGTCCAGAGGCAAGCGGGAAGGAGGGACTGGAAAGGTGGGGGAGGGGAGGGGAGGGAGGGCGGAGACTGCAGTGAGCACGGGGGCTCGCCTCCCACTCCTGGCAGGGCCCACGCAGACGCTCCTTGGGGAGCAAAACTCACTCCTTTTGGCTCGGAGGCATCTGGGCTTGCCACTGCTCCAACCTTTGATGACACTCCTTCTGGAGCCCACCCCCTGTCCTCCACACCAGCCCCTCCTGCCCACAGGATCAGGAGGAGGAGGCACCAGAAGGAGCAAAGATGATTGTGAATCTATGTCCCCAAATGCTGTTAATGGGCGATGCCTCAACCACAAAGCCTCCAGGAGGTGAAAGGATAGGGAGTGCCAATCCCAAACTCCATAGTTTGGGTTTCTGTTCTGCCTACCCCACCCCAACATCTAAAAAGACACGGGCTTCAGGTCACTGTCTAAATGAGAGTGTCAACCTTGTGCAGATGCACGCATGCTCCTTGTCCAGAGGCATCCACCAAACCCACCTCCCAGTCACCACCAGAACACTGCATACAAGAGGAGGAAAAAAAAAAAAACAAAAAACCCAGAAGTCTCCTTTGAGCAAATCAACTCCATAAATTCTCAGACCATTCACTCTAGTCCTTTCTTTTCCTCTCCTTTCCTCCCTCCCTCCACCTTTTCTCCTTCCCTTTCTTCTCTCCTGCCAGGGAGGGATGGGCACAGCGTGGTGGTTTCCCACCAGATCTGGGTGGAGACCAGCCCAGAACCATATTCCAGCCGGGTCAGAGGGCCCTAGGGCTCTCCCAGTTCACCTCCTTCACCTGCCCTGCAACCGGGGACTCAGGGAGGCCACGTGATTTGCTCAGAGTCACAGGGAAGTTTGCAAATGAGCTGGTCTGAAAACCCCAGGCTTCCAGCCCCAACCTCATGTGCATCCTAGGAAATCAGGCTTTTTGGCTTTCAGATGTTCCCACAGTAATGCCCCCAGAGCTCCCCACCTGGACTTGGAGCTCTGGTTGGGAGAGAACTTCTCTCACCCACCAAGGACAGAGTCAGAATTGGCTGGGGTTGTAGGAGGGATGAGGGAGGAAGGAAAAACAGGGAAATGGGGAGGAGGGGGGTGGGAGGGGGTGCCAGGGGTAGCAAGTGAAAGGATTACCCCAGTCTGCTGACAAGTGCAAATTATATTTATATATGTGCTAAATACAGTCACTATATTGCAGTTTTCCACTAGATCACAGCATACAGAATTGAAGGTTTGCATTTTGTACGGAATGTATCCAAAGAGGCCAGCACCACAGTAGGACAGCTTGCAATCACACACCCTGATAGTTCGGACGAAATATAGTTCGCGGAATTTTATTAAAATGGTTTTTTTTTTTGTATTCGTAGTTGTTTGTCATCGTACCAATGCATGCAAAGCATTCCACTCCCAGAAACAACGCCAAAATGAGGTAATAGGAGTAATAAAAAAAATTAGTATCCTTTCTAAATAAATAAATTATAATTAAAAATGCAAAACAACTATAAAAATAATTAAATAAGAACCCACGATATCTACAAGTTAGTCATAAATTATGATTGTTAAATATAAGGCATTTAAACTCACAAAACCCTGTAAACTAGCAACGTGCCATGTTTTTTTTTTGTTTTTTGTGGGTTTTTTTTTTTCATTTTGTTTTTCTATCAGCTGAAATCGCTCTAGCATTTGCTCTACGCGCGCAGGAAATGAGACATGAGGAGACCTGACAGACGTTGCTACAGCCCCACGTGGGGAGTGGTTTTCCCGCCTGGAGGCAGGGACTTGGGAGATTTCTTCTGGGGGGGGAGTCTGGTGTTTTCTCTTCACCATTGAAAAAACTGTGCTTGTTCATTAGGCGTAAAGAGTTAAGAATTCTTGCACGGAGGCGAGGAACACTTGCAGGAAAGGAGCTTGAGTCCTGCCACAGGTGGTGGGCAAGGGCTACGGGGGGCCAAGGGGCCCTGGCCAGGTGGGAGAGCCGCACAGAACCCTGGCCCCCTGCCCGCCGCCCAGCCCAGCTCGTGGCAGAGCTTTGATTTTTTGGGTCCACGGTGGACGGGCGGCAGTAATGGCGGCTGGGAGGCCCAACTCAATCTGGGGCAGCTATTGCCCCAGAAGGCACTCACTCATTGCAGTCAAGAAAGGGTCCGAGTCCCTTGAGTTGAGCGGAAGGACTCCTGGTGGTCTCCTCTCCCGGAGGCAGTGGATACGGGATGCCGAGGCCTGCACCTGTCTTGCCTCTGGTGTCCCCAGGCTCCCCGCCCCATGGGGGGGCCTCCTGGGAGCAGAAGCACCCCTCTCCTCTCTTCTCACCCAAAAGGGTTAAGGACACCAGGAGCTGGAGGACCCAGAGTCCACAGCACCTCCTGTCCCTAACATGTGGGGTGCAAGGGCCCCCGAGAAATGGGAAGGGAGGGGACCTTCAGGGTCTACCCCCAAAGTAAGCGACTTACTCTTCCCATTATTAGCATGGGGCACTCAGGGGGCTTGCAGAGAATTGGGGGGGGGGGAGGCAGGAACAAGGTCCCACTGGCTCACTCAGCCCTTGTGTCTTCAGCCTCTGAGCCAGGTATGCCTGCCACAGAAGTCCTTCGTAACAGCTCAGCTGGCACCCAGCTCTACCGACCTGAAGGACTGTGTTGAAGAAACTTAACAAGCATCCAATCCAACCTCCTGGGTTACAGGTGAAGAAGAGGGGTTTCCACAGTTGCACACTTGGATAGCAAAGAGCCAAGACTGGAACCCAGGATTCCACCTAGTTTCATCCTGACCTCCCCACTGAGTCCCTTCTCCTGCCTTTCAAACAAGTCTCAGGAGGAGAAAGACTGAGACTAAGAGAGGAGCCACCTCCCCTAGACAACCCTAGCTACCTTCGGGCCAAAGACATAGCCAGGGAGACTTCCTGATTTTGAGGGCTTCCAACTTCCTGTGGCTGTTCGTGACTAGCTTTCCCTAAATCCTGATTCAGGTGTCCTTTCCCCACTAGTGTGGTTTCCAGCCTTCAGCCCCAGAGACTTTGTTCCCATACTGGAATGACTGAATTGGACAATGGGCTGCTCCTCATAGTTAATCCTGAATCTTAAACTTTTCATCATTTTTGCACCATCCTATAGGTCTCATCTCCTCAGCTAAACCAGAAGCTCTTCAAGGCGGGGCCACTGTCTTCTTTGCTATTGTCTTTTCCAGCATCTGCATTAGGAGATGATCAATAAAGATTTTATAGAACACTAGGATATTGGTGCTGGAAGAGACCTCAGGCTTTGAGCAAGCTTCTTGAGTAATCCTCTCCCCCACCAGAAGCTTCTACCCCCTCACAGTCACTCCTCTGATGAAACACTCAAGCCAGTGTGCCCCTGTCTCTTTGACCCCTTGATCCTGAGCTTACTCTGTGCAGCAGCAGTACGGACTCAAATGTCCTTACTCCTGGGGAAAGTCTTCATAGATGTGATAAGTGGCCTGCCCACCTTGGTCTTTGCTTCTAGATCTAAGGGCATTGGGACTGGCAGAGGAGCTGAAGTGAAAGGGAGGGGCTTTTAGAGTAGTGCAAATGGGGGGAGAGGAAGAAAGGGGGTGTAAAGGAGGAAGTAGCATCGTTCCAGCTGATCTGGTATTTTTGGGGTAAAGAAAGTTGGTTTGGAGGGTGGAACTTGGCGGGTTCTCCCCCTCCATTCTCCTGTCCTCCCTTCTTTCTGCTCCCTCTGGGGCTCAGGAACATTGCAGAATGGTGCTGAAAGACATGCTGTATGGTGTCATTTGGAATTTCCAGGCCTTTCTCCTACCATCTGCCATCCCTAACCCCAAGAAGTTTCCCAGAAGACACCGTAGAGCACATTAGACAGATAGTATTGATCCTCACAACATCTGGGTGAGGTAGAGGGAGTGGAAATGGGGTGCACTGTTGTTTCTCCCAGCTCTAAGGAGAAGGAACCTGAGGCAAGAGAAAGAGAGGGCCTTGCTCAAGGTCATCAAAGAGACAAAGACAGAAGTTAGGGACACAGGGCCTCCCCAACCCAGCCAACATGGTCACCATGCCAGGGACACCTCTGACAAACAACATCCAGACTTGAGCCATCCCAAAGGAAGCCAAGTTCTTCCTCCAGGCCCATGAGCTCGCTGAGCACACTCTGGCCAAGGCCCAGTGCCCATCCCCTATGCTATTTTATCGTCACCATCTGGTTGATTTTTTGCATGGGGAGGCAGTAGCTAAATTGCCTCTGTGGCAGGGTATGAGCAGAGCAGAAAGGATGAAAGTGAAGTGGCAGGGACCACCGGGCTCCAAGGAACCCAGGGGCTGCTGTAGCTGAAGGCTGGCCCCTCTGGTTCAGGAGGGATCAGCAGGTTGACTGGAGCCAAGATGAGCCTGGAACAGGAGAGCCCTCACTCACAATAGCCTTTCCCCATTCACCTACCCACTCCAACCTTGGAGACCCAGATAAGACCCCACCCTCCCCTTTCCCACATGCCCCCCTCTGTACTCCGTGCACTGTAAACATGAGAAAAACAAAAGCAAAAGAAAACAAAAATAAAATCAAGAACCCCCCTCCCGCCTCCCAACCTGGGTGAAAAAAAATCATCCTTTTCCATCATAAACAGGATTTGGCGCTTTTTTTTTCACCTTTGATTCATTTTTTTCCTTTTCTCTCAGCAAGACGGGAAGATCTGGGCTGTCATTGGTTGGATCAGTCAGGCACCAAAACAAGGAACTCAATGAGAAATATTTGGTGCGAATTCGGTAATAGCGACATGTCCACCACAAGATGACTAGAGCACCACACACGACATTTTTCTTAAGCTAACATGCTCCGGCTGCCATCCACAGAAATAGCTAGAGACCCCTACATGGTTTCTACGTGGTTGAGAGGTATATATACAATCCTTCAAAGGACAGGATCGAGGGGCCAGTCTATCAGCTAGTACCGTCAGGATCACATCTAAATTCTCAGCAGCGTGGGCCCCCCCTTCCCACCCCTGCTCTGGGCACGGCCAGCTCCCTCCCTCCCGCACAGCACAGCGGACGGGGTGGGGGCAGTCACGTTCTGGTTGGGTGGGTCCTCCCCACCCCCTCCTTTCCCTCAGACACTGATACCACCAACTACTCTTTCCACAAAATGTGCTTGCAGGCTTTTCCTCTACATCAAATGGCTCAGAAGGCAAAGTTTGGCTGCAAGGGCTATGGCCGTGGGGGGAACTGGTGAAGGAAAATGGGGCATCCACTGGCTAACTCCTCCCTCAGCTGTCAGCTCCCAGTTGTGTCTCAATGTCCACTCGGCAGATGGGGCATTTCTTGCTCATGGCGAGCCATTGGTCCACACACAGTTGGTGAAAGAGATGCATACAGGGCAGGCGTCTGGAAGAGAGGACGGAGGGTGAGCACCAGCAGGGAGAAGGGCCCCAGGGGTCCAGGAGCCACACACCCAGGATCACTGGGACCTGGCCAAAGAAGTCTTAGAGCAAGGCTATGTGGCTGAGATGGGCAACCGTGGCAGGAAGTGGAGACTCAAAGCCCTCCTCCCCCACGAGGCCCTTTCCAGATTAGCCTGAAGCAAAGCTGTGGCTTCGTGCTAGACCCATCCAGGCCGAGTATCTAATTGTTTCAGGTTGCTGTGCATCCCAAGAGTCCATACGTATGGGAACCACATGTCTAGAAGACCCCACACCTCACCTTCACAGTGCAACCATGAGGCACACGTAGCACTTGGCACACTCAAATGCACTAGCAAGCATCCCTCCACCCCACCCCACCCCAGACTCACAATGCAGGGATTGACCACCAAGGCTGGGAGAGAAGGGAGAGGGACTCAAAGAGGTTGGTCTCCTACCTCACATCTTCTCCATCTTCGAGCATCGACAGACAAATTGTGCATTTCTCATCTGTGTCCGACTCCTCCCCCTCTTCCTTCTTGCCCTTAACATCCTGGGGTCTTCGCTATGAGAACCAGAGAGAGAAGGGAGCCCTTACCTGGAGCAGACTTACCTGGTGGCCATTGTCTTTCAGTCACAGCCCCCTCCTGTTCCCCCAACATCCAGTCCCTTTCTAAGTCCTTGGTAATACCCAGACTTCTGTGCTTCTCCCAGCCCCCTCTCCCTGACCTCCCCAAGCCATCTCTGTTGCTATAAAACAGAGAGGGCTAAAATCAAGTGAGAAAGAGGCCTAATGGACTTTATTTTGCTGTCCTAGGTACTCCCCAGGGGCACGGAATCTGGAAAGGAGATGGGTACATAAAGACTCAATCTTTTGCAAAACTATGGCTCGTGCATGAACAGCTTCCCCCTTTCTGTTCCATTCTTGCTGTCCACTCCCCCTCACACCCTTTCCAAACAAGATGGCTGCCTCCAGGCTCCTCCCTCCACTCTCAGGTCCAGCATGCTTCATTCATTCATTCTCTCTTATACTCAACTAACATGTACTGATTCATTCATTCATTAATAGATGAAGGCCGAACTCCTGAGCCTGGCACTGACTCCTGTAATTTATACCCCACTGTTGTGAACTGTCTTATATTGTTGAATTTCTCTTCTTATCCAGAAAGTTCCTTTAAAATAAGCAACTAGTTCCAGCTAGACATCACACAGCCACTCTGTATTTGTTGGCTTTCATCGTCCCTTTTATTATTATTATTATTATATGCTAATTATTAGAAAATAGTTAACCACTCTGTAGAAAGTTTCAAGTTCTTGGATGGCACAGACCATGGCTTTCCCTTCTCTACATGCCACTCCACACTTGGCCAAATACATGACACATCACTAGTTCTTAATAAATATTCCAAGAAGAAAGGACTCTAACCAGTGAATGAAATCATCAGTGAAACGGTCTGCCCCAGACCCACAACAAGAAAACTGCCCGTTCTGTCCCCTCTCCAGGGAAGAGCAGACTTAAAGGTCACTTTGCAACAAGGAAAATCTGAAGAATCACAAGGCAAAGACCACACAGAAAATGACCTCGGGGCCAGGCCCAGCCACCAGGTCTCCCACCTCTGATCCCTGGTCCTTAACCCTGGGGTCCCCTGGTTTGAGAGTTAGTCTGGGGAGTCCTGTAACCTCATTGGAACACACAAGAAAATCTATTCCTCCTGCTCTCAGTCTCGAGGTGCCCTTGCCATCCCATTGCAAACCATGCTAGGCTCTGCAATACACTTACACCTTTCCAGAATCCGGAAATCAGAATTACATCCACAGTCCCATGTAATTATCATGGCTTTTGAGGACCAGTGGGGTTGTGACAGCTGGCCTGCTTAAGAGCCCAGTTGTGTTTGCTTAAGGAGTGGCCTTCTTTTAATTGGCCCTGCTAGACAAGGGGGATATCCAGTAAAAAAAATATCATTATGACTCAAATCTTTGCCTGTTTTCTGTTGTTTTTTCCCCACCACTATTGCTTATTTCCTTTTTAAATAAGCTAATAATTTTAGCTTAATACTCTTACTGTGTTTTACTATGCTAATTTATATTTCTTTAAATTAGTCTCTGTTCCAGTTTGCTAGAGCTGCTGTTATGCAAAATACCAGAAATGGACTGGCTTTTAAGGTGGGTTTATTTAGTTACAAAGTTACAGTCCTAAGGCCATAAAAGTGTCAAACTAAGGCATCAACAAGAGGATGCCTTCACTGAAGGAAGGCCAATGGCAGCCGGAACACCTGTCAGCTGGGAAGGCACGTGGCTGGTGTCTGCTGGTCCTCTGCTCCTGGGCTTAGTTTCAAAATGGCTTCCTCCAAAATGTCTCTGGGGTTCTGTCTTCACTCCTGTCTCTCAGCTCCTGTGTGGCCTTGCTTCTTTCTCCCAGGGCATTTCTCTCTAAGCATCTGGAGGTCCTCTGTTAGCTTCTCTGGGGCAAACTCTGGGCTTCATCTCTTAGCTTTGCAACTCCAAACATCCTTCTGTCTGCATCTCCAAGCATCTCCAAGCGTCTCCAAGCGTCTCCAAGTGTCAGTGTCTGTGTCCGCTCTAGAGATCTCTTAAGTAGCCCAGTGAACTAATCAAAACCCACCCTGAATGGGCAGGGCCATACCTCCATGGAAATAATTTAATCAAAGATCTCACCCACAGTTGGGTGTGTCACATCTCCATGGAAACACTGAATCAAAAGATTCCACCCTAATCAAAAGACTAGTAAGTCTGCTTCCACAAGATTATATTAAAGAACATGTCTTTTCTTGGGGGGACATAATATATCCAAACTGGCACAGTCTCCCTTTTCAAATCTTATCTTACTTCCTATTTTGTATTTTTAATTTTTAGGTCCTCTGGTTTTATCTTCCCTTTTAATTATCTACATAATTGTTAACTGTAACTTTTTACAGCATTTATTTATTTTAGCATTTATTTTATCCCTTTTGCCCTCACCCTCTCATTTTTGCTAATGTTCCCCTTGAACTTTGATGTTATTGATATTAATTTTATATGTAGTTTCCACCTTTTTCTAGTTTTTATCCTTTTTATATTTTTCTATTTTGACTACACATATCTTCTATATTTTTATTCTTATATCATTACTATTTTAAAATATACTTTTTGGTTTGTATTTTTTTACCTCTTTTTTAAAAGATTTTTACATTTTATTTGGTTCCATAATTTCCTGTTTTTATTTCTTCTGATTCCTTTTTTATGTTGTCTTTATTCTCTTAATTCTCCCTTTACTTGCCTAGTATTTTTTTTACCTCAACTATTCCTCTCATTGATTCAGTCCATCTTTCCTTTTCATGCTGGGAGTTGTTCTCTTCATATCGCCTCGTGGCCCTGGCAGCAGTGAGCAGCCCAGATCAGGGCCTGGAAGCTGCTCATGGGCTCCTGGACACGCCACCATCCCCTTCCACACTCTGTTCTGGGAGCTTCAAACTTTCTTTCCAGAAACTGCTCATTTTCCCCAGCAGATGACATCCCCAGTTACCAAAATACCCCTATTCCTTCTACATTCTGCTATCTGGTGTCTGACACAAGGTGGGTGTTACATAAATGTTCGTCAAAATCATTTATGAATAAATCCACTGCCTCTGTGAGGGCTGCATCTTCCAGGAGTCCTGGTCCTTGACATTTGCACCTTTGGGACAGGGGCACACCCAGAGAAGAGGCCCCTCCCATCAAGGCCACAGAGCTCACTGCCTGGGCATTGAGCAGGTACTAGGCCCAGGTCTAAGCTGTCCACTCATTCACCCATTGAGTCCTCTTAGCACCCATGTGGAGCAGCTCATACACTCATTCCCAGTTTACATTAAAAAGTGGTGCGTGTCCAAAGTCACACAGCTGTACGTGGTGGAGCTGAAATTCAAAACTGGCTGTCTGACTCCAACACCCAGTGCCCCCAACCGCAAGACCCTAGGGCCTCATGAGGAGGTGAACTTGGCCTGGGTTGACCACAATGAGCAGGTAGCTGCCCTAAGCTTCCCAACATTTTACAAACTTCTAATTTCCCTAGAGGTGAACAAAAACCCCAGATTCCTGGGTTTTAACCTGGAGAGTCTGCCTCTCTGGGCCTAGGGTAGAGCCTGTGAATCTGTGTCTTTCAAAGCTCCCCAAGTGATCCTGCATGCTCACCCAGCTTTTAAAACACCTGCTTTGAAGCCTTAGTTGCCCATTTGTCCATATAGTGAAATTGGACTTAAATTGTTTCCTAAGGCAAACCCTAGCCTTCTGTGCAAGTGCCCCTTTTTCCCAGCTCATTTGGATTACAAGCATTTATGCCTGTATATCTACATGTGTACACATACATAATATGCCCACTGTGTCACATGCACACACACAGGTGCAGCCCTCCTGACACTGATGAGAGGCCCCCCTTCTTCCCTCCCGATCACACCCTGGCAGTGGCAAGTGAGAAGACCCCAGGAAGGAACCACAGCTTCAGAGCACCCAAGCAGAGCAAAGCCTCTAGATTTTGGACTGTGCCCCTCTGAGGACACATGGCCTGGGGCGATTAGACAAGCACCTCCCCTCGGCTCAGCAGGCTGACCTGCTGGCAACTCACCTTCTTGTACTTGTGGGGGAAGGTGAACCTCTCAATAGTGTTCTGCACAGCCCCTCGAGTCACATTCCCCAATCTGTCCTCTAGCTGCAGCAGTTCCTGCAGAGGAAAATATGGACATGCAGACTCAGCACGTGCAAACGTGCACGTCCAGCACCCGTTAAGGAGGAAGGCACTGGGAGATTTTAGCAGGAAGCCTTCGCATAAGCCAACAGGCAGAACCTGTGTGATACTTAAGGACTGCAGGACATTTCCCTCCCACCCCCCAATCACCACCAACCCCGGAGGCTTCCGCCACAGCCCTACCCACCAACAGTGGGAAGGAAGAGGGAGGACCAATGAAAGTGGTGTTTCCACCAACCCAGTTGGTGCCGGGCTGGCAGGAGGATTTGCAGACAAAGGGACGTACCTCGTAGCTCTCACGCACAGCGGAGGTGTGCCTGCTGGGGTTCAGTCCCTGGAGAGCAAGGAAGTGAAGCTGAGGGTAAGGGTAGTTGCGGATTTCATGGACGACCTGTTGAGGGAGAGAACACCTTGGATAGAGCAAGGATTTGAGGCTTCTGGGTGAGGCCAGGGCCAGACCCCTCTCCCCTAACTGGCAGCCAGCAAACCCCCTAGATGCTGTGGGCAGAGGAGCCGTCCCTCCCTTCTCCGGAGCCTCTTTCCTCCTCAGGAACCAAGCTTGTGCCTGGACCAGACCCACACAGAACAACAAAGTCAACAAAGAAACAACCAACCCGATGGGGCATTTCCTTCCTGCAGATGCTGTTTTAAGCTCTTTACCCAACTAACTAATTTAATGCTCACACCTGCCCTGTCCTGGGGACAAAAATGTTATCCCCACTTGGCTAGTGCAGTAGGGGAAGCACAGAGAGATAAGCAACTGGCCCAAACTTACAGGACACATATCAGAACTGGGGTATCAGCTCCAGGCAGATGGCCTCAGGGTTCTCACAGTAACCTCCTCCATCTGCCTCCGGAAGCAGCAGGGCAGGGGAGACAGCCGGCCAGCGCCGGGAGCAGGGTGGGGTGACGGAGGCAGCCACCTCCCCACAGAATTTAAGGGATAACCAGAAACTCAGTGATCAAAATAAATAATAGTTGGGTACAGTATTTTTTTTTTAATCAGGACTAATGCAAAAAAAATCTATAATGAAAAATCAAAATTTGGTATCAAGACAGGATCTGAGGCTGCACTTGCATGTCCCTTCCCCACTCGCCACACCCTAACCCAGGCTGTGCAACAGATTTTCATCTCAGCTCCTCAACTGACTTCCTGTGTGATCCTGGGCCGGCTACTTGACTCCCTGGCCTCAGTCTACCCATCTGTAAAATAGGGATCATACCCTTTCTTGAAGGGTTATGGGGAGGATTAAAGGAGGTATTTCATGTAAAGTGCTGGGAATGGTGCCTGGTATGTAGGAAGTGCTCAAGAAATGTTAATTTCTTTTACTCTTAGGAGATGGTGCATCACAATGCAAAACACAGAGGACTTCAGAGCTGATGAGAACTTCAGAGATTATTTGTCTGAGTCCCTTATACAAGTAAGGAGACTGAGCAACTGACAGGTTAAATGACAGGACAAGAGCTGGAAGGGGGAATTACAGATTAGGGCAGCAACATAAAGCTGTCTGGAGAGAAGAATTTAGATCCAAAAGTCCTTTGCAACTCTAATGAAATACCTTTACTTTAATTCCACACGGCCTGCAATGCCAGAAACTCGAAGGCCCCCAGCCCCAATCTCATGCTGCCACACTGAGCATCTTCATCTCCACTGCACAGATAAGTGACACCAAGTCCCAGGGAAGTGCTGGCCCCAAGAAATCAACCAGATGAGGCCATATACGGTGCTGGGACCACGCTGCCTGCCCCTAACCCTGAGCCCTTCCCCTGCAGATGCCAGCCAGCAATGCCACCGCGTTCCACTCCTGAGGGCTCACTCCCACTTCTCTCAGGAGCGCTGGCTTCCAGTCCAGCAGATTCTCTTTCTCCCCTCTCGAGCCAGGCGGGGAATAGGCACTGGGAGGGGACTTGGCCCGGCCAGCAGCCAGAGCACAGGGAGCTGCAGGCTCCTGCTTGCCGCTGGCACCCAGCAGGCCGCAAGGGATGCACCGAGTGGTTAAATGACAGGACAAGGGCTGGAAGGGGGGTTACACTTTAGGGCAACAGGAAGCTTCCAGCAGGGCCCTTCTGCTCACCATCTGGGTGGAGGAGGAGTTCCTGGGGAAGTGGTGCATTCGAGGAGTCGTCAGGTAATGCTGATAGTGCTGAGGGATGGGCCGCACCTGGAACTGGGCAGGACTCAAGCCGGCGTCCACACTGAGGTCCCTGCAGGGGCACAGCTGCCGTGAGCCACAGGAGGAAGGACCAGCTGCCCAGTCGCAGGAGGAACAATCAGGGAAGGTCACAAAGCTGCAGAACTACAAGACTGCCGGGCCCTTCTTTTTATAGCCAAGGAAACTGAGACCCAGATAAGGAAAGGCCTCTGCAAGGCCTGATGGAACCCAGCAAATTCAAAGTAGCAAAGTTCCAAAGAACTTGGGATGGGGTTGTCCCAATTTCAAGAGTGCTTATTGGAGAAGCAAAAGGCAGCCCACTCTGCAGGTGGGTGGGATAGGCTGCCTTGACTGGTCCAGGGTGGGCTCTGGGGTCCCCCTCTTATAATCCCTTCC
>PVKY010002902.1:0-23544 GCA_004027775.1 Bradypus variegatus | reverse complement strand
AAAAAGAGGTGATGTTGATGTCGGTGATGATGATAGCAGAGGTGGTTATGTCCAGGTTGGTTCATGAACCTCCTTGAAAGTGAAAACTGCAAAACTGTTAGGTGGTAAACGGAGTGTTACACAGACAAGAGGGAAGATGTGAGCCACTGATGACTACACAACTGCAAATAAAGCTACTCATATCATCCCTTTGTTTTCCTAACAGCTTTTACAAACCAACTTGTAACCAAGGACACTTAGGTACATCAATATGAATGCATCAGGAGCAATAGGATAAAAGAAAACAAATGGAATAGAAATTTAGTTTAGTGAAGAACGCAAATCTTATCACTATTTGTAATTATTCAGTGTTATCAACTCATCAATTTTGCATTAATGTCTTGCATCAGCCGCTACCTAACTTCATTTTGTTCTATTCAGAGTTTCTAAATTTCATCTGCTCTTTCAGAAGAAACAACTTTAATTGTAATGGTGTCTCAGGGCATTAGAGATAAAAATGTATACATACCCAAATGCATAATCATGATTTGTCTTTACTCATTTTCTCAAGTACTCTACTTGGATTTACATTTTTTAAGTAAAAAGAAACACACTGTTTTTTTGTGCAACAATTTCTTGTATATATTAGTTATATTTCTCATTAAAATCTTCCACAATAGTGGCATAAAAGAAGATGGACATAGAAAAACCAGCCATATAAATGTTTCTACATCAGCAGTTGTGTTGAAAAGCAATTATTAAGGCAGGAAAAATGAAAATTACAGAAAGGAGGTCAATCTAAATTGATAAAAACTGTGGCCACCCGCTTATCCCATTTCCAAGGGAAAGGATTTTATGTGTTCAATAAAGCAATCTCTTTGGAGGAAAGAAAAGTTACTCTGAAGTCTTAGATGTCTAAATATTTGTTAAAAACTCTAAACATCTGGTCTATCCATCCACAGCTCCACCTGGGCAGCAAGAAGTCAACTGTAGCTATCTAGAAGAAAGCAAGACCATTGCACATGGCTACACATTCTCTGGATTTAGGGGATCTGTGGAACACACTGGGCTAACTGATTATTGATTTCAAATATGAAAACATAGTCAAAAGGCATGGACTGATCTGTGAGAACTGACAGAACAGCTTTTAGGGCTGAGTTAGAGAGGAACCGTGCTAGTGACTTACAGCTTCAAACTGCTTCCACTGGGGTATGGTTTTAAACATTTGCAAAAGGGACTATCAGCCAACTGAAGGTCATGCTGAAAATATATCTCCATCCCATAACCTCAGGCCAGTACTCATCAGTAGAAGTCAGAGAAATGTCAATGGACTATTTTCTCAAGTTCATTTAGACTGAAATCTTACCTTTTGGTAGGTGGGACATTATTTTGGAAATATTGTTTAAAACCAAATATATTTAGAAATGGAAGACAACATTGTTGTTTACAAAATCTAGATAACTTTTACTTACAATGTCACTGCTGCACAGAAACTTTCACCAATTATTAACAGATTTTTCCTTTAGGAAGTAAGATTTTAAGAACTTAAATTTTTGTTTCTGTTTTATAATCCACATTTTCTATTTTTTCCTAAATGATTTTACTACCCATAATTAAAAATAATTTACATTTTTAAACATGTACAAATATTCTTTGAAAAAGACAGAGGAGCTTCATTAATAAGGAAAGGAGACACGGCAGGCTTGCCAACCCGCAGGGACATATTCACCTGCGTACCTTCTTTGTTTTATCTCAATCCAATCAAAAAACTATCGTTTCATTGCTACAATTAGTTCTCAATAATTTATATTCACCCTTACCGGGGCTCCTAATTCACATATTTCATTCCTATCAAAGTACTACAGAGGTTTCACTTTATCTCAAGTACAAAAAGCTGGGAAGAGCATTGCCCCCACCCTAACAATGAGGAAAAGTCAACTAGACTGAAAATCCTAACTTTCCTTTAACCAGTAAGAAAGCTGTGGCTGCAGGGGCATTAAATATCCTGAGATGCACCCAGAGACAGCTCTCCAGCCATGGAATGCTGGAACACCCGGGCCGTGGCCGGGCATGGGAGGATGAGGTGCCCGCTGGATGTGTGGGTAGGAAGCTACCCTGCTGAAGGCTGAATGGGGGCTGGTGTGAGAACACAGGGCCTAGAGGGCCTGGAAACAGGGAGGACTTCTACGCACTTGAGGAATTTTTTTCCAGGGACCCTCCACTTGGTGCTCATGAGAATGCTGGGGCAGGGAGGGAGATAGAGAGAGCCTCCCTTGGTCCTGTAAATGTGCAGGAGCCATCGCAACCTGCAGGCTTGGAGCCTACCCTCTCCCCCCAGAAGAACCCCTTACTCCTGTGAAACAAACGCTGCCCACCCTGGGGAAGAGACAGCCAGTACGGGGGCTCCCAGGACACAGGTGACGGCCTTGTGTGGCTTCAGGGAGGGTAAAAGGCAAAGGTCACCTTTGCCCTTGGGGGAGGGGCCTGGCCCACCCTGGGCCCTAGTCTCCTCCCAGGGGGGCAGGGGCAGACAACTCTGTCCTCCCCAAGACCCAGAGACTCAAGACAAAATTGAGGGCTCTAGAGGGGGAGCCTGGACACCTGAGAAACCCGCCCCAGAGGCCCAGGCTCATGGGTCACCTAGGACCTCAGCATATCGACACAAGTGAGGATCCCTTCTTCCCTCCCTGTCACCCTCCAGCAAACGTGGAATAACAAGACAGCAAAAGGGGGAGGGAAGACCCCTTCCTGAGGGCCGGCTCAGAACAGAAGGTGGGCCGCAAACATGGAGATGGCTTCTGACACCCTACCCACAAGTCATCTGTCACGGATGGACTGGAGGCCGCCGGGCAGCAGGTCAAAGCACCGTCAGTGCCGCCCAGGGAAGACACCCCCACCTCCAGGCTTCAGGAGCGTCCACCCAGGGCCTCCCCAGCCCCCGCGGTGCAGAGACCACTCACTCTAAAGCAGGAAAAAGAAAAGCAGGAAGGAGCAGCCCTGTCTTCCAAAATCCAGGTAACCAGCAGAAGCAGACTCGGAGATGATGTCCACAAACAGCACCGGACCCCAGAACTACCCCCGCCCTCAGCCTGCCTCATTTTGGTTAACAGTTCTTTTCACCAGCAGGCATGCGGTTTGCCTTATTTATTTGCTCCTTGTCTTTTTCTTCCCTCTAAAGTGGGACAGAGACTTCATCTCTTTTCCCCCCCCACATTCTAGAAAGTTACCTGCACATGGCAGCCTTCAGGGAATGCCAGCAGAATGCATGAATGAATGACTTGCCTTTATGTTTCTCAAACCTCTTGATACCTAAGCATGTGGCTGAAACTGTTTTATGTTCTTTGTTGTTAATTATAAAAGCAGATGAGTAGGACCAATTCTATTTCCCTGAGAATATAATCCACAATTAATCTGACTTTCATTTTTGAGGTTTATAATCCCCCCCTCCCCCCGCATTGTGAGTAAACATTGGTAAAGGGAAGAAGGAAGTTTCCAACTATTGCACTAACTATTCCTTCTGGGTACTTTCCTGAAAGGTCTCATTTACTGCTACCCAAAAAAGAAACCATTTATTAGTGAGAATTACACACCAACTCTGCTAAGTCTGACTCAAGCTCCACAGACTCAGTTCCTCTGTTTCCTTAGCATCTGGCCAACTGGAGGAGTCCATCAAATATTTATTTACTATTAGCTCAATCAACACACTTCAGCTCCATTTAACTATGTATTCAGGGAACACACGGCTCTAACGGGAGATTTACTGCTGAGATCCACAATAGGAATTATTCAAATAGTCCCCAGGAATTCAATGAAAAGTCTTCCAAGTGATAAAACATGTTTTTAATAACTTCAATGATTTGGGAAATGAATTAGAATTCATTCTTTGATTACTGGAATTGAATATACTAAAAGTTGAAGAGATACTAAGATTCCTAAGTTCTAATCAAAACGTTCCTTCCCAAAATTAAGCTGATGGCTGCATTTACTTTGGGGCAACCTCTAATACTTAAGAAGGTTGAGCAATAAGACATAAACCATCGGTAATACTTGAGCTCATACTCTTTCAGCAACATGAGGAAACAGTGCAGTGAGTAAACTCTAGACTAAGGGGAAAAGCAGAGCTAGACTTAGTTCACTAGTGGTGTGCCCTGGGAAAGGAACTGAACTCTCTATTTAAACTGAGTATCAAAAATGCCTTGTCTGTCTGTTTTCCTTCCCAAAATTAAACTGACGGCTGGATTTACTTTGGTGCAACTCTCACAAAGACTCCATGGTGGGGTGGCTTCAACAACTGGAATTTACCGGCTTATGGTTTTGAGGCTAGGAGAAGTACACTCAGTTTAAATATAAACCTCAATATTTTAACCAGTAAAATAGGGCTTCTCAACATTACCTTTCGTGTAAGCAATTGTGAGGCGGAAGAAACATATTTAAAGTGTTTCACATAATATTCGTCTCACAGTGAGTATTCAATGCTGGAGTTAAGAATGCTGTTGTGGATGATGTGATGAAAGAAATCAATGGTTAGACAGAACCCTATTTAAAAAATGTATGTGTATCTGTACTACAAATAATTTCAACAACACAAAGGAGTATTCAGTGAGAAAGTAAGTTTTGTTCTCCTCCCTACCTCCATCTCCAGATTCCGTTAAGTGTGTGTGTGCGTGTGTGCGTGCGCAATTTTCTCAGAGATACCTGGTGGATATTAAAGTGTATTTATGAAGATATCTCACCCACATTTCTAATTCTTGCTCTTATTTTATAGTAAATCTTAAATGTATTCCATGTTAGCACGCAAAGATCCATGCACATGGCTTTTATTCTGAATGGTGTTCATCACACTCTCCTTTAGGTGGAAAGAAACATCATTTCTACCTTGGCACTCCAAGTCACTTTAATTGGTTCTTTTAGTTACACAACGGTGTACAGGAACATAGACAAGGCATTTTTGACACTCAAGTTGATCATTCTTCACAGCCATCCTTGCCACAAAGACCAGAGAAGGAAAGGCAGCCAACGGCCTGAGAGTCTAAACAAAGCATTATAGGATATTTTTAATTAAAGCACTGTAAAGTCTATGTGCAAAGCTTACTTCATTTTCAGTGGTAGGGAGCATTCAGTTCCCTTTCTGGGATCTCACATTATGTGGGAAGTTTATGTTACAGGCCTGCAAGGCAGCTGGTCACAGAGAATTTTTCTCAGTGGGAAATTTACCCATCATATCACCTAACCCATATGCATTTTCCTAGAGGCAGTGAAAAACCAATGCGACTGAGGGCTTTAACAGCTTCAAACTCAAGCACTGCTGTCACGCAGGAGCAGATAAACCTATTTTAACCACTTCTTATTTTTGCCCTTCTACACCATCTAAGATGATGATAAATTAACTTGTTACGAGTTCCCATTCTGGACGTTGGAATCACCGGGTTTTGGCTTTATTCTGAGGGACGCACATTCGCATTTCATGTGAGGATGTCCATGCTTGGCTTGAACTGCCCCACCCTTTTGCATTTCTATTCTGGATTTATTTTGGACAATGGGTTATTCTTTAAGCAGCCTGTCTTAGCAGTTTGCTTGAGCTATTCTCACGAAGACTCCCCGTGGTGGGGTGGCTTCAACAACTGGAATTTACTGGCTTATGGTTTTGAGGCTAGGAGAAGTACAAGAATCCAGGTATCTTGATCAAGACTGGGGTGTTCTAGCGTGGCTGCAGATTCTTGGGGACCCCTGGCTCTCTCATCCATGGTGGAATCCTCTCCTTTCTCCTTTGGTCCTGCTGACTTCTGGCTTCTCCCTGTGGCCTTCTCTGACACTGGCTTCTGGTTTCTGATCTTCTTAAGGCCTCCCATCTCATAGAGACCTGGCTTAAGGCCCACTCTGATTCATGCGGCCACACCTCAACTAAAAACAGCATCTTCTAGAGGTCCTCCTCACAATCGTTCACACCCTCAGGATTGGGGATTAAGACCAAACGCGTGTCGAAACTGGGGTACACAATAAATCTACCACACAGCCCAACAGTGTCTGCGTGTGTTGGGGCTCCTCCCCCTCTTTCCTGGTGACCCCGGGATACACCTAGTGACAGATGAAAGGACCGAAATCATGACCACCCCCATCTGCAGCCCAGTATCAGAGCCTCGGTCAGAACAGACATTTTGTTCTCCAAGGGCGGCGGCGCTTTGTTTTCCTCGTGGGTTTTCATTCTTGCAGCTCTGAATTTTAAACACTGAGATGCACTTGTAATCAGCCTATGTTTACCACAAGATGAGTTGTGGTGGCATCATGGCTATTGTTTTAAACTGAAAACTTACAGATATTTCATGCCTCGGTTCTTTCAGCCCCTAGTCCAACTCACAGGGGTTGTGAAATTGCTTTGGCTTTCAGAAGACTGTGAAATAAAGCCTGTCTTCCTTTAGAAGCAGTACTTGACGGACAGCCCCACTTTCGCTGGGCACCCCCAGGTGATATATGCTGCACCCCGTGATCACTGCCACGGGCAGTGCTCAAAGAGGCTGCCGGGTCCTGTTGGGCTCAAGGAAGTGCACAAGCCTAGATTATAGGGGTGTAATGGGTGGTGGGTGGGCTTCAGAGCACATCTACTGAGTGCTGAGCCCCGTGTCCGATATTGACATAGGGTTCTGCAGTGGTTGGTAACCATGTTTCAACTATGTATCAAAGACGGTTGGCAATGTCTACACATGTTTTTGGTTGTCACAACTGGGGAACACTCACTTTGGGGTCTTTGCAGACACCCCTTTCCCCATGTCTAAGGGTCTTCACCACAGTTCTCTAATAGGTATTGCATCTCCCAGCTGGCTGCTCAGGGGTCCTCCCCGAACCCCAGGAATGCAGGCAGTCCTGCACTGACCTTGCCGACAGGCAGACCTCCCGGCCAAGCTCCAAGTCAACCCCGTGTTCATACTCGCTTGTGCATGGACCACACTGGACACGGCCAAGCGTGTATGTGAGTGTGAAGGAGGTGGCAGGAACTCTCCTGCATTCTTTGGTCCTTCTTTGGAGCTTCTGCTTTGCTGCTGTCAGAGCACAAGTGTGGGAGGGTGTGAGAGAATGGGGCGCACTGGGGGGAGAGCAAACCAGAGAGCACACCTGCTCTCCGAGGGCTCACACAGTGAGTGAGTCAAACGAAGCTCACTCTGCACCAGCTGAAAGCAGGCCTCCACCTCAGGCAGAGCTGGGGCTGGGGTGAGCACACTCAGTCCTTGGCCTCTACTTCTCACCTCAGTCACGAGATTATGAAACCATCATTACTGACATTTTTTTTAGTGCAGGTTTACATTTAGGTTTAAAACTGTTGCTTGGAGTTTGGTATTGGGAGGATTCGTTTTTAGCACAAATAGAAGAGATGCAAGTGTAAATATGTGCTTGTCGGACAGTATTGAGGAACAAAAGGAAACATTTTAAGTGAATGATTTGACAATCAAAAGTCAAACTTGTACCACAAGTTCATTTCAGTAAAAGCAATAAAGCAAGTTATGTAATGACTGTGCAAAATGAGAGTCAAGGCTGCCTCCAAAGAGGAAGACCAGTGTCCAAGCCAGCGAACAACAGCATCAGTCACCCAGCAGGCCGCCTAAACTTGTGTGAGCTTCAGCATAACACGGAGATAGACAGAAGATGATATAGATAGGTAGGCAGAGGGACTAGATAGAGAGATGGATATAGGTAGATAGTTCAATATAGATCAATAGATGATAGATAGGGAGATACAGCCAAATGGCCCAGAGAGGGAGAGAAAGATGACTGATGCATAGTACAGCTAGCTAGCTATTCATTGATAGACACATCTTCATCTGTGTCCATGACAACATCTGTATCCACATTTAAATATACAGATATTGATTTAGGTCCATTAACTACCTTTGTATAATCATCTTTGTTGGACCATTTCAGAGTGGGCTGGGCCAAGAGGGTAGGACTCAAGCAATCAGGGTTCTCCTAGAGTAACAGAACCAGTAGGGGATTAGACAGATAGATAATTGATTAGATAGGGAGACAGGTAGGAAAATAGACAGACAGATAGATATGGATGGATGAGAGAGAGGGAGGGAGAGGAGGGAGAAGGAAGAGATGGAGAGATTTATTGCAAAGAATTGGGTTATTTGATTTGGGGGGCTGGCTAAGAAAGTTCAAAATCCTTGTGGCAGGAGGGCAGACTGGAAACTCCAGGCAGGAGCTGAAGCTGCGGTGCACAGTCAATTTCCTTTTCCTTAGGGAAACCACAGGTTTGCTATTAAGGCCTCTCAACTGACTGGATAAAGCTCACCCAGATTATCACAGAGAATCTCCTTTATTCAAAGTCAACTGATTGCAGATGTTAATCACATCTACAAAATGTCTTCACAGCAACATCTAGATAAGCAATTGACTGAATAACTAGGAACTATAGCTTAGCCAAGATGACATAAAACTGACCATTACAGACTCTAGCAATAATTTGACTGGCAGGTAGAATTCATGAGAAATGAGGACTGCTGGGAAGAAAGACATCATTATAATTTAAAAGTTGACAGACCTCATGTCTAGATTTCCAGCAAAGCTCATAAACAGAAACTGTCCGGCTTTATTTAACCTACATTCTATGAGCACAAGGACTGACTGGGAGTTAAGAACAGACCATGTGCTCAGGGCACCGGCCTGGCCTAGAAGACAGCGGAGTTTGGCCCCCTGGGTAAGACTCTAGGGCATGGAGAGTGTAAAACAGAGGAAGTCAAGATAAGAAAGCAGGCTGGGCCAGCCAGTTAAAGAGAGGGATTTCCTGCTAAAGAGCTGTCTGATCCCCCCAGTAGACCTTTCAACTAATTGGCAGTGGAAGACTAGCTAAGGGGAACTGGAATCACCTTGGTTAGGTGCCCTGTCTGAGGCTCACCAGCATAATTTCTTCTAACCTTGGATTCTGCATCACGATTATTCCAAGGCAGCAGCGGGCGCTTGGCCCTCACATGTTCTCATTCCTAACAAGGGTAATCGCTTACCTTGGGCAGCACTTCATGGCAAACTTTTTATCTAACCAAGTATGAAAGAGAAAATCACTATGTGTCTACTGATTGCTGTCATCTACTATTTTATTTAACTGTAATGTATTCTCTAGGAATGATTTAATACAAGGAGACATAAAATATGCATGTTTAGAAATCAAATTATCCAGTTGAAAAGCTCTATGTTGTTATGGCTTAATTTTCTTGGCTGCTCTTCAATTTCTATTTGAATGTCCTCAAAGGTGATTTTTGCCCCTGACAAACAGATGATGCTTTTGCCAAAGTCCATATATATCAGTTGCCTTGTCACTCTGGGAAAGTGTGAACTATTTATTCAGGCTCCAGTTGGAAATTTAATTCATGATTGCCATAAAGTTTAAATCGTTAAATAAGGTTCAAATCCATGGCTAAATGCTATTTAGAAGATATCGCCTATTTATTGAGCACATACTGTGTACCAGACACTGTGGAACCCAGTGAACAACACAGACAAAACCCCAGCCTCCAGCAGCTCTGCCTGGGATGGGGGACTATCAAAGGCCAGACAATCAAATGACAGTGTGACCACTGCCTTGGGGGGAGGTACACGGCATGCCAGGGGCACAAACCAGGATGCCAGGCATTAGGGAAGCTTGTCCTTGGAGGTTTACATCTCAGCAGAAGCCCAAGGTCAATTAGAAGGAGGCCAAGCAAAGGAAGCAGAGATAGATCTCCAGGCCAACAAAAGAGTGGATGCAGCAGATGTTGTCCAAGCCTTGTCACACCCCTGGCCCTTTCCTTTGGCTCCGGCCAGCTTTCAACTATTGTGCTGCAGCGTTCTGCCAGAGGACCCTCTCCTTCCTCTCCAACTGCTCAAAGGCAGGCCAGAGGGCTGAGGGATTCACATCCCTCCCCTTCCAGAAGCCCTCAACCAATGCATATTCTCCAGCCGCTTCAGCTGGATTTTGTGTGGTCTTGTAACTTGCTTTGTTCCATAGGAAGCAGTGGACATGCAGATGTGCCAATTCTAAACCTAGCTTTCAAGGGTCCTTACCTGCTTCTGCCTTCCTTCTTGGACCTCTGCTTCTAACGTGAGCAGAAGCTTGGGCTATCCTGCTCAGGATGAGAGACCACGGGGATCTCGGCCAGTCTTCTCGGCAGAGTTCAGCCTAAATCAGCCCCCAGCCGGGTGACAGGCATCTGAGTAAACCCCAGGCCAAACAAGAGCAAAAGTACTGAAGCAAGCCCAGTCGAGAACAGCAAAGTGGCCCAGTCGACCCCTAGTCTCGTGAACAATACTTTATTTAAAGCTAATGAATTTTATAGTTGTTTGTTATACAGTATTGTTATGACAACAACTAACTGATACAAAGGATTTCATGGTTTTTAATTGTCCTTACAGAGTATTTGGGGATGATGGGAGTGATTTCATTATATGAACCACAGTCTTCGGCCATCACTACCCAACACACACAACCCCATCATATTTTCTCTCCTACCCCTGCTAGCCTTATTAAATAAACTCCCATTCACTTCTTAACCAAGAGAACAAAATATTTGGAATTGCACACTGAGAAATGATTGAGATACTAGCATAGCTAACAATACATGAGAGATTAAAAAAAGGGCAGTGCAATTTTATTAATTCTTGCTTCAATCATTCACCATGTAAGAGTCTTCTGTATCAGATTATTAAAAGGAAACCTTCATCCAGTTAAAGTAAAAACAACAACAAAAACAGCATGGCCAGTGTTAGAGGGAGGGGCTATAACTGACATGGACAAAAGCACTGAAGCTGTCTCATTATAACATGGAACACACCAGTTCCAAACATCTGTGTTTACTAAAGGCAACCATCTGTACGTATTCGTCATTAACAGAATACTGCATGCATTCAGAATTTATAAAGCTTTTTCTAGAAAAATCTTCACTCCAGCAGCATAAAGTAGACTCTTCATCATTGAAATTCCCTAATCTTTAAACAACTCCTTGTTCTTCCTGGCAGGTCAGGCGGTGGCTCAGAGAAGGGATGGTCAACGACAGCTGGAGCATATTAAGTGGATGGAATTCATTAATAAATAATGTTGATTTCACATTTGTATCATCCAGAGAAAATCTAAACACAGACTGTGCAAAAATCACTTTTCCTTATTAGACTTCATTGTAACTTTCAAACTAGCGATACCAATTAAATTCAGATTTCTCTCTGAACTACCACTTGGGTCTTACTTTCTCCTTTCAGTTTTGTCCAAATCAGAAGAGAAACTCAGGCCCTTTAATTAAAAACAAGGGCATGGCTAATCCCCTCCAGACATGCAGTTCTTTCTAATGGGCTGTTGCAGAGCGATTTTACTTGATTTCCACTCCTGGGTTAACGTGAAGTATCTTTTGGGGGGCAGGAAGAAGCTGGGGATGGCTTCAAGTGGTCACCTTAGAGAGGCAGGAATGAGTCAGGAACAGACACTTGGTGCTCACCCCTGTTGCAAGCTGAGGGACTGGTCACAGAGGCCAACTGGGTTTATTTGGATTTCTCTCCTTTTTGATTGCTTATAGAATGTTTCCATTTTCTGGCTCCTGAAACAAATGCCATGCAATCGGTTGGCTTAACAGAAATTTGTTGGCTCATGGTTGCAGAAGCTAAAAGGATGGCTTACTCTCGGGGCTGGCATCCTCTGGATGGCTGGCAATCTTGGGGGCTCCTTGGCTTTTCCATCGCATGGCCATGCACATGATGATTTACCCTTTTTCCTCCGGGTTCTACTAACTTCCGGCTGCTCCCCATTGGCTTCTCTCTCTGTCTTTCACTCTGCATATAAAGGACCCCAGTCATCTGGATTAAAGGCCAGCGTGATTCAATGGGGCCACACCTTAACTGAATTAACAACTTAAAGAGATGTGATTTACAATGGATCCAAGCCCACCAGAATGTGGGCCAAGACAAGAACATGACCAAACTGGGGTGCAGAGTTGAACCCCCCACACAGAGGTCCCGGAGTTGGCCAGCCTGGGAAGGGTCATGGTGAAATAAGAAACACTTCTTTGTCTTCATAAAGGCACCAGTGGCAAGTTAAACTATCAATGTGGATTACAGATCATTCATCCCAGAGTAAGAAAGTGCTTCATTTAAAATTAGATGTGCAGAATTAATTCCAGTATGATAAATCTCAGTTTGCCATTAACATTTTCATTTACAACCATATTCTTTTCCTTTCTTTCAACAGTTATTTATTTCTGTTTCATGCCAAGCCCTCTTCTGGGCTCCGGAATTGGGGGACAAATCTGGCACACCTCCCTGAGGTGCCAGTTTCTAGAGGAGGATTGTAAATCCCTGGCCCAATCGTATGCAGGAATGACCACAAGACATGCTTTAGCCAATGTAATGTGAGCTCGATCTGCTGGGTCCGGGGATAAGAAGAATGGAGCAAAGCCACAACCCACTCACAAAGCACACGCAGAATCAGCAAGAATCAACCTTTGGGTGACAAGATGCTGACATTTTGGAAGACTTTGTTTACAACAACCTAACCTAGCTTACCGTTAGTGACACAATGGAGAAATAAAAGTGGAGAAGGTAACCATAACTCTGCCATCCGGAGGTGATCACTGTTTACATTTCATCTTACATAACTCGAGAGCCCTTCTCTATACTTCAACTCTGTGCATCTCTTCTGTTGGACCTGACATCTGTATCTCTCCACGGTTATCACGGATAGTTCTCTGATACAGAGAGACACGTTACGGATGTAAGTGTAAACAGACCATAGGTAGGTGGGGAGACAGGTAGAAAGATGTGCAGGTGGACAGAGATGGCCTGCTCCCTCCATATGCTCGGCTCTCACCCACATAGCTCACACTGATTAGCCCTCCATAAATACTTACTGAACAAAAAGAGGAGCATTCGACTGCTGGGTAGGGAGAGCTACTTGTGCATTCAAGCATGCGCGAGCTTGCTCCAGGAAAGGGAAACTATCCAGGTTCTCCCTCTTTGGCACGGGGCCCGCTGAACCTGGCAACTTATTTGCAGCTGATGAATTTTTATGAAAACTGACACTTCAAATAAAAGATAAATTTTCCAAGCTGAATTAATTGAGCTGAAGGAAAAGACTCACTGGCATTCAAGATGACAATAAATGAAGGGCAGAGGTGGTCTTTGTTCAGAGCCACAGAAAATAACTCAAGTGTTACAGATGAAGAGAGGGGGCACACCTTGAAAGCATTTCTAACCAACAGTATTTGAAAATAGAGTTGCCATCCTGACCCGCTGGTCTGAAGTACCAGGGTATGACCAGGTTTAAAATGAATATTCTCTCACGCCCTCGTGCAAGCAGGTTGCTGGCTGTGTTGTCACGTGCCAAAGGGCCACCTTATTGGCACAAAGGGACCCACCCATGCTTTCCTTCAACTCCCCTGAAACCCGCAGGATGCACGCAGAGCTCCAGCCCAGGACCCACAGGATTAACAGCACAGAAATCGACAACGAAGGCAGCATGTACCACCCCACTGTGACTAACCAACCTCTTCAAACTCCAGCTATTGACATGGATGAACCCTGAAGTCATCAGGTTGAGTGAAATAAGCCAGACGCCAAAGGACAAATGCTCTATGATCGCACCGATATGGATAATAAATACAAGAAGCAAACTCATAGAGTCAGAAACTAGAACACAGGTTACTGGGGACCTGGGAGGGGGTAGGGAAGGGGGTAACTGCTTAATTGGTGCAGAGATTATGTTTGGGAACATTTTGGTGATGGATGTTGGTGATGGTCGCAGAGCACTGTGAATGTAATTAACAGCACTGAATTAAACATTTAAATGTGGTTATAAGGAGAAATTTTAGGTTATATAAACGATACCAGAGTAAAAATTTTAAAAAATAACATGGGATTGTAACACACAGTGAACCCTAACATAAACCATGAACTCTAGTTAATAGTACAATTATAATAATCTTTCATCAGTTGTAATAAATGTCCCACACTAATGCGAGGTGTATAAGAACTCTGTATTTTCTGCATAATTTTTCTATAAACCTACAACTTCTATAATAAAAAACTCTATTTACAAATCCATTTTAAAAAATAAAACAGGCAAATAAACATAATATTCAAGGATAGAGAGAACTGGGGAGGAGATGACAGTAGATACGTGATGTCAAGGCTATTTTGGGAGAAATAACACAGATGCAGATGAAAGAACAGTAACTGACTTATGAGATCAGAAGAAGCTGGAATCCATTTACTTGCAGAGAGGACAGCCAAGAAAAACAGTTTCAGCTTAGAACTCTGGAAAAGCCCTCAGAATTGTCAGCACCAGGAATTCTGAGAGTTTGATGCGTAGTGGGGGCTGAAGAGAGGATGACAGTTTGAACAACTTGAATAATTAGAAGTTAGACTCTCAAATCCCTTCTCCCATCAGTCTGGAAATTAACCCTTTCCATTGCAGCAAGATGTGGGTAAGAGAGGAGATGGTCTGGAGAAAGTGAACCAGAGAGAATGTAGGATGCCAAAAAAGAGGGTGCAAACGAACTACACAAAAAATAAATGTACGGAGCAAGACTGTTCATCCGATGAATGCCCTGGCCCCTTCCTGGCCCAGAACACCAGGGAACAGCCTTGTGCCTGCCGCTTCAAAAGAATAAAAAGAACACCCACTGGAGAATTCCTCTCGCAGAAAGTAGCCAGCCCAACAGAAAGGCCTGTGTGTATTGACATTTTGAATCCATCAGCAAAAAAACTGGGCTGCCTTCTTGACCCAATGTGAAACCAGCTGGTCAATAAGCATCACCCATTGCTAAAGAACTTGGGTTTCCCGCCTCACTCTGAGACACAGATAGGCAGTGGGGACTCCACAAGAACTTGGGGAAGACCTCTATAGTAAATGCACAGCACAAAACAGGTTGAAAAGAAAAGAATCCAACACAAATAGAGTTTATGTAGGAAACAGAATAAAATTTCCAGAAAAATATGGTCTATTATACTCAGAATTAAAGGATGTTAGTCCTTTCAGCTAAAAGGCAAAAAGATTAAGAAATACAAAAACACAAATGTTCAGGGAACAATAGCATGCCCAGCTGTCCCAGTTCCTAAATACCAATATAAAAATTAACATTTCCATGTTTTCTGCCATGAAATCATTCAAAAGCAACAAAGACAATGAAAAATAAAAAGAGAATCTTAATTTTCTATGAAGTAGCTAACATTTCCTAACACAGAAGGAGCAAAGTGCCAGCCAGACAATGAACAGACTAAGCAGCGGGAAAGCAAGAGGTAGGAGACAAAAGGGCGAGCTTGTGTCTAAAGAGCTCAAGAGAGAGAGGAAATAAAGATCTTAATGATCAGGTCACACATGCTGATGGGTTCACCAGATGGTGATGGACTTCCTCATACCGGTTATGTTCCAAGAAGGAGAAGAAACAGGCCTGGTGAAGAATCTCACAGATGAGTCACATTGGCGAAAGGCAGGATGTCTGTGCAGCCCCTGAGGGCTTCAGGTTTCTAGCATTCTGGGCCCAGGAAGAGGTGAACAATCCCCCACTATCTGCTCATTTCGTGTAGTTTACCTGCACCCTCGGCTCATTGTGCATCCTGACTTCTCTCTGTGTGACCCCAGGTGTGAACCTTACCTGCAACTCTTCAAGTCCCCACCCCCAAGAGCTGGTAATCAATTGGCCCCTCCCCCAGAACTTAGAGACATGAAGGAACCTCAAAAGCATCTGAGATGTGAGATAACGGTGGCTTATGAAATTACATGTATTTGTAGAAAACTAAATTTTTTGTGTGTGCAGTTGAATTTGTGACCTGAAAAAAACTGTACTTTCCTTTGTGTGTTCATAAGGTTTCAGTGTATGTACCTATGTCTATTTTTTTATACACACACATATTCACACATGGACCAATATATAAAAATACACACATGAGTAAGAGTGGAGGGGGGAAAAGACCAAAAGTATGAAAGGCTGTGAATGTGGAAATTTCTCCTGCGACACCCTGCATTATAACTGTGCAAAGTAAGACCGAGCAGGGCCAGCTCTCCCTTTCCAGGCCCCATCAGTGCGGGAGCTGCCCAGGCACAACCGGCCAACAGATGCTGGAGTTGAC
Organism: Bradypus variegatus; assembly: GCA_004027775.1. Lineage (NCBI taxonomy): Eukaryota > Metazoa > Chordata > Mammalia > Pilosa > Bradypodidae > Bradypus > Bradypus variegatus. The sequence goes on along the minus strand of PVKY010002902.1, from coordinate 7,491 downwards.
CAACTGGCAAACTATGAAAGATTATCACCACAATTTTCATTTGCAGCCATATTATAATATGCACATTCATTTAAAGTCTTACAGACCTCTCAATGCAATGTCTATTTTAAATGTAATAGAAAGAGAAGAAAGATGCTGTACTTTTTTCTCCCCCCAGGCTGGAGGGCTTGATATTGTGTCTGAAGGTAACAATTATTTGGGGTTTTCTTAATCTAGGTCTTAGAACATCACACCTCACCCCACACCCCTCCTCCTGGTGGCATAGGAAGGGTTTCTCAGTATCCTCTGTTTCCAGGGATGAGCAGCAGTGAATATTCCAAACTGCTCCCAAAGGTTGTGCAATTGAATGGATCAGCTCAGGGGATCCCCTTCATGCAAAAGAAAGGAAATAGAAGGGGGCCCATCTGTGAGGGTGCAAGAAAGTCAGCTGAAGGAGAAGTACGGAAAATCTGTCCCTGCTGATAGGATAATATCTGAATTCTAGTGTCCGTAAGGAGCAAAAGGAATCCAGAGCAATGAAACTGCATGATAGTCTGATGAGACTGACAAGCACACACTCAAATTAGGGTTATTAAATATTATCATCCACTTCACATGCACAGTTGGAAGACAAAGGGATGTAGTATAAATGCATACAAGAATGCACATTCGATGTTTTATATATTATGCAATGGTTATTATTAAAATCAACTTTATCTAGAGGAATTTACAATGGTTCTTGTAAATATTCATAACTGTGACTATTAGTAGGTTAAAATCTAAGTATAATGGCAAGAAAAACAATCCGCACATTCTTTTGTGACAGCAGCTAGATGGGAGAGCCGGACTGTGGGCCAACCTATTTAGCTAATGCTACTTGCTATGGTCTTGGTGAGTCTACACACTCATCAGTTCTCCAAGTCAGCTCAGCTGTTTGTAAGCAGTGACGGAAAGATTACTGTGAAATTTCCCTCTAGAAACACATTCCCAAGCCAGTGGATTCTAGGCAGAGGAGGCCAGTGGTTTACTCTCTGAAGGTTCTCATCACGCACTAATCTTCCTAGTGAATGGGCCTCTCTGTGAGTCCGAGGCTGGGAGCCCACTACACTGGGTTCTCTCCTCTTTAAGACGATAATGGGAAGTCAAGGCCTTTCAGAGGAATTGCTCTCTGCCATCCGTTTCTTCATACATCCATGCATGCACAGCAGCTCTGCCTTCCATGTGTTTAGTTCTTATTTCAGGTCATGAGGAGAGAAGGAAATGAATCAGACACGGCCCCTGCCCTCCACAAGCTTGTTTGCATCTGCTGGCGCGCCAGGTGGGCACAGAGATGATTATGGGGCAGCGCAGTGTGTGCTGCTGGATGCAGACGCAGGGGGCTGGTGGGGGCTGAAGAAAGCACGACTAACCAGGAGGCGTGCCATCCGGTTTGATGGTGAGAGCACATGTCCTGAGGCCAGACCCAGCTCCACCACTCACCAGCTGGGGGCCCTGGCACAGACCGTCCTCTCCTGCCCGCCTCTGCTCCTCCACTCCCTGCCCCCTCACTTTAGAATCATAAACACCAATCTCAGCTCCAAGGCTGCACAAAAGCAGGCCATGGGTCAGTGTTTGCTGAACACTGTTCTGCACAATCTTTGAGTTTGGTGGCAGTCTGAAAATATAGCAATAATTCTCAGGGAAGAGGGAATATAAGGAAGTGATGCCCCGAGCCCAGTGTGTGTGGGAGAGGCCAAGCAAAATCCCAAAGCATGACAACATTTGTTTTATTTATCCACAGAAAAAATAAATAAATAAAGGTTAAAAAATGAGAAACCCCATTTGGATAAAGAGAGCCCTTAAAGATGGTGCTAATGGTGAAGAGGTCAGGCACTGCTGCTCAGCAGCAGATGAGGTTTGAACAGGTGCTCTGGACGGTTCCAGCCTATGGCCGATCGCTCTCTGAGTGGAGTGAGGATGACCTCTGGGTCCGAGTTTGCAGGACTCAGGGGAGGGAAGGACTGACCTCCAGGTGAGAGGTGGCCATGCTTTGGCTCAGTATCCAGGCTGCACCCCCATTTTCCAGTGGGGGGTGGGGGGGTGAAAGCAAAGAATCTTCAAGATGCAAATGGAGGAGAAATTATTCCTAGGAAAAAGCGTCTAGTCAGCAAGGAGGAACCCCCCCCCCCTTTTTGACAACTAAAATGAAACAGCATTGGTGCTGGCCTTTGTGAGAGCTTGGCATTTGAGTAATGAGAACAGAGGGTCAGAGACCCTCGAGTGTTGTACTGTTCTATCCAACGATGGCAGAATAAAAAACACGGCAGAAAGAAGCAGGTGCTGGCATCGACCAACAGGCTCATGGATGCTGCCTGGTTCTAGGCAATCATCTGCATGGGTGGAAATTATATCAATGATTAGCACTGACATTAAAATAGGAAAGATGAATCTGAAGTATGCACCGTATCCTTTAACCGAATCTACTCATCCCAGGAGTATCTCCTTCTTCCCCTTACTATGGTCTAACTAGTTTCTTCAACACCAGCTGTACGAAAGAATCATCCAAGGAGTTTTCAAAAAATACGGATGCCCAGGCCCCCCCCGCAGAGGAATGAACTCAGCATTCCAGCCATTGGCACTTTGCGGCAGGCTGTTCACGGGACTATAAATCGCAGCCAGGGTTGAGATGCTCTGGCTAACTCTTGGAATATTTGCATTCACCTGGACTGCAATAAATTATAGCAGCTTCATGTCGTATGTCCCCTAGGGCGAATTGCTTATATGTTAAAGTTTGATAAAAATGACAGAAATATTTCAAAAGGAAAAAGAAATAGACAAATGTTGAGATTCCCTCTGCCGTGACCATGGGGACCAGCACACCCGCGTGGGCATCCTCGTTAGGGTCAGCGCAGGCGCTGGGCAAGGTTCAGGTCCTTTACAGATGGGACCCGGGGGCTGTAGAATTCGTGATTAAGAATGATTCTAAGGTTGAAGTCTAGTGACGGAGGCAAATAAGTTATGGTTCTGGACTAAAGTTAACTGGGGAAAACAAAGCAAAAGGACGCTTGAGATTTAGTTGACAAATTCTGATGGACTAGAGGTGTATGCGAATATGGAAAATGATCAGTTCTCCGTCCTTTCCTTGCCCGTCCCTCCTGAGGCTGGGTTGTCTTGACCTGAAACCGCTGTTCCCTCGGCCAAGCCTGCAGAGCCTGTGCTTGAAACGCAAGAGGGAAGCAAAGACGTGACCTTCCGTGGGTGCGTGGGTGGCTCCGCAGAAGCTTCAAGGGACCCTGCGACCAGGGCGGGGCTCACTCGAGCGGGTGCCAGGGCCGCTCCCCACCTGGGACCCCAGGACAGTCATCCTGCAGGAGGCAGCCGTGGGGGCGGCTTCCCACTACAGCTTTCAGGTTGTTTAGAGCTGACGGTGTCTCTCATGTGGGAACTAGGGGTGGGGGCGATGGAAGACAAGGCTAAGCATGTGCCCCGCTTCTGTGCTGGAGAAGGGAATTATAAGGAGTGAGGTTTAAATGGCCAGGAATGAAATAAAGAAAAACCTGAATACCAAAGTAGTAAAAGGGATTTTTTTGCTCTTCCTCTGTTAAGAAGCAAGAGCTGAGCCAATGGGATCACAATAAACAAGTCTTGGGTCCGTTTTATATTCCCTACTGTTTTCACCATCAAACATACATTACCTTGTGATAAAAGAAAAACTTTTGAAGCAGTTCAGGATCTTACAGCTTTACTGAGTGATTCATGAACAGGGAAGAACTCATTCAGGAAGCGGATGGGAGCTCCGCTGGGAGAGGGGAAAGGGAAAGCTCTGGGTGAACATGGAGGCAAGTGAGGAGATGTTCTGATGGGCTGATGTGCAGTTTTCAACCTGCATGGAGCAGGGAGCAGATATACACTGATCAGCAGAGTGTGCTTATCCTTTCTGATGAGCTCTCTCTACTGGTCTGAATCTAGACTTATCAGCAACCCTGCAGGGTGTGTGACATTTTCTCAAAAAACCATGGCAGGTGGATGGCTTTTGTCTTCTGGAAAAGCCCTTCTCAGCAAAGCCCAATGCAGGCAGCTGTTTTATCTTACTTAACACTTGCATGGTTTTAAAAAAGAAAAGAAACCCCCTTTGTACACCCCTCCCTCTACTTTCTCATTCAGTCATCTGCTGTGTGTTCGCTTTTTGAACCCACAATTATTGCCTCATTTCACAGAAAGGCTGCAGAGGCTCTGAGAATCACATCCCCACAGCTGTGCCCTTTACAGGAGGAAAGTGGTCAGAGAAAAAACGGTTTTCATTTGACCAAAAAGCACAGTTACTCCTAGAATCCTCCTGTATGCCATCGTGTAACAGGAGCACCAGGGGCTGCAAGGAAGGCAGGAAGACGAGTGGTTGACCCAGGATACACGCAGAGCTGCAGTTATCTGTGAACCACCAGAATCAATACACTGAGGCTGTCCCCCCAAATCAGGGAATCAGCAGGGATGGGAGGGATGATGAAGGGGAAGACAAGTCCCAGAGTGACCCCCACTTTGTCTAGAGGTCCCAGCTCTATTCCGTGGCTCCGTGCCCTACACTCTGCCCTGGTCTAAAAGGGACACGAGGCTGATCCCATGGGCTCAGCTCTTGCTTCTCAACACAAATGCTGCAGACCAAAACCCCACTTAGGTGGGCCATCAGCCATGAGCTCAAAGTCTACATCTGACTGTGTCTTTTGTCTGCTATGCCTGGGCCAGCAGAAGGCTCTTCAGTGAACACTTAGCGCTTGGGCCAGCCTCATCTTTCATGTGAATGCAGCCCTCAGCACCCTTACCGGAATAAAAATGAGGTCTCTGTGAAGGATATGAGAACATTCCCACAGATAATTGAGAAGGAACTTCTCTGCCCCACAGATTCTTACAGAAAAACATGTTGCTTTGAAAGTGCTGAAGAAAAATTAGGCAATAGTGAGTTTCAAATAGCCTCCCCCGGGTCGATTCAATAGCCAAAGTCATCTTTTACATTTGAGTTTCCCCGTTGGCTGCCCCCACCCAGGCAGACTCGGCGTGACACCTAGGTCCTCAGCTTACTCTGCACTGAGAGGCTACCTCTGCAGCTGCCTGAGATTTCATTATGAGCAATCCCATTTAGATGACGCCTCACACTGTCTAGTCTTGTCTTTGAGAAGGAATTACAGTTCTCCTAGGGAGATGCAGAGGACAGATGAAGAAAGGAGACCCTCATATTCCACAGCAGAGTAGTTTAAAGACGCTTCATTCTTCATGGAGAGTCCCAGACACAACAGAAGGATCAGAGCCAGTCCCGTCTTCCGCTGCGGTTGTATTATAAAGAGCACGGAAGCGCCGTGCACAAAACCACTCTTAAAACAGCCATGTTAGGGTGTTTATTTCATTCTGGAGGAGATACATGACTTGAGTCTGGGGGACATGTGTGACCCTCTATGAAAACCAAAACTTATCTGCAAGCATCCAAATCACGGTCGGGACAGAGCCCACCAGGGCAGGCCGAGGAGCTGAGGGCGCCGAGGGAACCTCCGATCTCCAGCTTCTGCCTGGGTCCATTGGCACAAAGTCAAATGGAGAGGAACCGACAATATCTGCAGTGCTAGGGACTGTGTTCTCTCTCATAATCCCTCTATTTCTAAAGCTGAGCTTAAGTTCAATTAGTGTTCAGTTAAACAGGTCTATGGTGTGGTTCTCCTGGTGTTGGAAAAAAAGGCTGAAATTTGAAAAAAATAGAGAAGTTGTGGTTTGGAGAGCCAACTAGCCTGGCCATGATGTCTTAGAACTAACAGAAAATAGACCCAAAAAGGCTTGGGATCCACCTCACCAGCTTCACTACTGGACTTGAGATTCTTAACCTTTTTACCTAGCAAAAAAAATTTTTGTAAACTGGCTATGAGTTAATCATCTATTCCAGTTCATAGCTGGTCTAACCAGATTAAATAAATACTCTGCCAAATCAAATCAGGCTTTCTGGCAATGCTTTCATGAGAAGTTCTCCAGCATATGCAAGTACTTAATTTTCAATTAAAAAGATGGGTACTGTAAGGTAATTACCAGTTGAGTGTTAAAAAAAAATGAGTTGCTATGTAATTAATAAGAAATTATTCCGAAAGATAAATCAAATGTCATTAGTACCTTAAGGTTTTTCCAAACCCTCATAAAATGGGCTTTTAAGACTAATTAGCACTGCTCACAGCAGCCTGGAAACAAACAGAAGGCCAGGTCCCAGTTACCTGACAGAGGAAGGAAAGCCGTCAATGCTGTCCACTGTCAGAGGAAAACATTTTTTTTCCTTTTTCTTTTTTTTGTCATTTATTTGACTTTTCTTTGTGGTTGTCGGGTTTTTTGTTGTTGTTGCTTTGTTTTTTTTCCACATAAAAAAGTATTACACTGAGCTGAAAGCAGGCAGAAAACAGAGGTGCGTCCTGAGTCCTAGGGGCAGGGGAGCGGTAACTTGGCTGAGTGACTTGGTTGAGAAAGGTTCACTTAATAAACGGCAGAACAGGTCTAAGATGACTTTCGTGGGCCTCCTTTTACTTTCTGTTAGCTTTGGGTTTGGATTTCTGAGAATTTAAGCTTATAGATGGACCCCACTTTATCTAAATGAGGGCTGGGGCATGGCGCCAGGGCTGAGCTTCGCAGAAGCTTTGAGTGTAGAATTTTGTCATTTCTCCGAGTGTAAAACATTGTCATTTCTCCAAATGAGCTTATACAGACTTGCACAGAGACCTCTGACATTACAGAAGAAAGAGGAGCTCATCAAAGAAAGCTCTAAAATATTATCTCATGACTAGATCCAACTTCAGTTTGTTATGCTGTGGAGAGCACAACCATATTGTCTTACATTAAAATGTGTATGTTAAAAAACTTCATCTCATCCTCACACTTAAGTAGCCATAGCATACTTGATAGGCTGTAACACTAAATCCAACATAAAACAAATCAGCAACAATTACATAGCAAATGGAAAAAAACATGTCTCACAGTGTCTATAAAAACAATTACAGAGGAAGGAGGGGAAGATGGCGGCATAGAGAGGAGTGGAAGCTAAGTAGTCCCCCTGGAACAACTAAAAAAAAACAGAAACAACTAGTAAATAATCCAGAATAACTGCAGGGGGACAAACGAGACCGCCCATTCATCATACACCAACCTGAATTGGGAGGAATGCCTGAGAACACAGCATAAAATCTGTAAGTAAAACCTGCGGATCCAAGCCGGGAGACCCTTCCCCATAGCCCGAGCTGCAAAGCCTCGTGGTGCCAGAGAGAAGCTCTCTGCCAGCAAGCAAATATAGCTCAGCTGAGCTCCAACTGGGGTTTTAAGTAGTGAGTGTGAACTGCTCACTGCAGATACGAGTCCCCAGAAAACAGACAGAGGCTTTGGGTGACGACTGACCTTGCTTGGACTTGGTCTGAAGGGGACTATCTGTTTCTTTTTCGGCTCAGTGGAGAAAGCCCCAGCCATTACATTTCCCAGGACTGTGAATCAGAGAAGGGCGGAGATAGCACAAGCAGAGAGAGA
>PVKY010002901.1:0-23554 GCA_004027775.1 Bradypus variegatus | reverse complement strand
TCTCTCCTCCCACCTGCCACTCACCTCGGAGAACATGGGCAGTTTTTTGGCAAAGTCCACCACGCGGGTGATGGCCGGGGTGATGATCTTGGTAAACTCGCTGAAGGCCTCCAGGTCCACCTTGTCTCCGTCCGGCATGGAGACAATGGGGGACTGGCCAATGTCATCCGGCTAGTGGGAAAGATGGGGGTCAGTTGGGGCTGCAGACCCCTTTCAACATCTCACTGAGGTTCCCTGCCCACCAGGGGGAGCTCCAAGGCAGCACGGTGGGGGGTGGAAAGGGGTCTTGGGTATGGTACCCAGGAAATGCAGTGTCCCAGCCCTAAGGATTTTCTTTCACACTCGGGCCAGAATCAGAACTCCAAGTCTGCTATTAATAACAGTGATAGTAGTACTTGTAGGGGAAATAATAATAATAGTAATAATAATAATTTAATGAAAATAGCAGTTATATTTATTGAATACTTAATATGTGGCCAGCATTACACTCAGTACTTTACATGTATTATCTTATTTAATCCTCACCACAACCCTATAAGGAAGATACTATAATTATCAACATTTCACAAATGAAGAAACTAAGGCACAGCGCAGCTAAGAAATAAGTAAGTAGTAAGTCCGAGGTCACATGTCAAGGATTTGAACCCAGGCTGCCTGACTCACATCTGCTTGGTACCAGAGCTCAGGTGCTTGACGGTGCTTGACAATGCACTCTCCCACCTTCTGGAACATTCCACCAAGAACCAGGCACCAGCTTTCTGCCCTCCCCTACCAGGTACAAATCAGCTGGCTCTGCTCCCATGCTGACCATGCCCTTGACACTGTTTTTCCAGGTCCTGGCACCCAGCAGGGGCTCAAAACCATCGTGACATGACTGTGTCCTCACCCTTTCCTCCCTATCATGGTGGGCAGGAAAAAGAGAGGCCACCCCTGCTCGCTGGAAATTCAATGAGGAAAAGGCCCCGTCTTCACAGGGCTCCCAGTCGGACAGAAGGGACCCAGACACTCATGACAGGTGTATAAGCAGGACCCCTAAGGTATGGAGAGTATCAGCTTTAGGTCAGATTAAATTTAGAAGCTTTTGGGAGGAGGCAAACTCTGAGCCGAGGCTTGCCCCTCTCCCTCCCACTCGGCTGCCACTCTCCCCGTGACCCCTCTCTCCTCACCAGGAATTTCCGCCTCTGCTTCCAGTGGCTGCCCTGGGCATTGGTGCTGCGATGGGCCTCCGTTGCCACGTGGATCAGATCCCACTCCTCAGGGGTGGGCTCTGGCCGCTGCTGCAGTGACCGGATCATCTCCTCTTTCCGCCGCCGCTCCCGGTTCTGCTCGATCAGCTTGCGCTTGGCCACCCGCTTCGAGTCATCTAGAACCACTGTCAGTGGGGAGACATGGTGCCCTTGGCCTCGGTTTCCCCCTCCACAAGCCTCTCAGAAACTATTCTTCCTGGTATACAGGCTGGGGATGCCGAAGGCCAGAGAGGGTAAGTGACTTCCCCGAAATCAAATGGCAGGTGGGGGGCACAACCTGGACCCTGACTAATCAATCACTGGGCCATGACTCGACCCTGAATTTGGACTGATGCAGAGGAGAAAAGCCCTGACTATCAAGTTCTGGTCAAATGGGTTATGACGATGGGAGAGCCTATTGGTGTAGCTACAAGACCCTGCTGCCCACTCCCCAGCCAACGAGAGATGTCGTCTCCCACCCTGGTAGCCTGGGAACACTGTGTTAGGGGACAGTGCTGAGTTCTTTCTACCCAGCAGCTCCCTCTCTAAGGCCCTTTCGGTGGTGAAAGGCAGATGCACCTACCCTCAGGGCCCCGAGAGGAATCCTGTTTCCTTTTCCCCACGGATGAGGGCAGCAGGGACCAAGATTCTGGACAGCCCGCCATCAGCCTGGCCTGGACTGTCATGCTGCCCAGCAGGGCCCGCCTGCAGCCTCCCAGCCCCACCCTGCCCACTCATGCCCCTTACGGTCCATGGCCATGCCCACGGCGATGCACTTCTTGAAGCGGCACAGCTGGCACTGATTGCGGGTGATCTTGTCGATGACGCAGCAGCTGTCATATTTGCAGGAGTAAGTGGGATGGAGGTTCTTCTGGATTGTGCGGCGAAAGAAGCCCTGGGGCGGGTGGGGGGAGACAGAACATGCTGTGATCACGACCTTCCCCTTCCTGAACCAACCATGCAGTTCACTAGAGATGGGGGGCGATTAGTGAGGAAACCTGGCACCCCCTGACACAGCAAGCTCAGAACCCTGGGCTCTGCCAGGACTAAGGGCCTTAGAAACAGATGCCCTCAGCCCCCAGGCTGCTGGGGCAGGAACTGGTGGTGGCACAGGTAAGAACGAGGACTGAAACAGAGAGATTTGGGTCTGGGGTTTGGGCGAGATGCCATGAGACCTGAGGAACAGAACTGTGGAAGTTCAATTAATACCTTATTTTCCTTGTTGCTAAATGACTAAAAAATATTGACCCCCAAACCACTCTCATTTAAAAAAGAAAAAATCCAAAAAGAAACATTCTCATACATGTTACCTATTACCCATGCAAGTGGAATTCATGAACTGAAGGGACCAAAAAGTCAAAAAAGGATGTTGGGTAAGAACTCTAGCAGCTTTAAAAGAAAATTTTCAATTCTCTATATTGAGCTTCGTCTTGGCTTCAAGGGGGGAAATCTCAAGAATCAAGTTGGTAGTAATAGCACAAAGAGTGGATATCTGTTGAACGCTTCTGATGTGCCAGGCACTGTCAGCCTTTTTGTGCATCATCTTGTTTAACCCTCAGGACAACCCTATGAGGTAGCAACTGTTATTGTCCCCATTTTATAGACTAGGAAACTGAGGCTCGGAGAGATTGAGTTACTTGCCCAAAGCCATATGGCCAAATGGGCAGCAGAGCCAGAACTGGGCCTCAGGTATGAGACCCCAAGGTCTGGCATGCATTAAAATCACCCAGAGCACCTACCAAAAATCCAGATTCCTGCGTGTCACTCCACACCTACTAAATCAGATTTTCTAGGAGTGGGGCCAAGGCATCTGCCTTTTCAAGATGCTCCCTGGGGATTCAGAGGTCCTGGAGTGTAAGGATCCTTGCTCCATGCTACTGCCTGTGTTGCTTCCAGGAGACCGCTATGGGCCTCTAATTCCCTGGCGGTCTCGGTTTGGTTGACACTGAGAAAGAAGGGAACTTCAAGCCTTAACATATTTTTAAATACTTTTGTTTCTTGGAAGGTCTTACATAGTGATTCTGGAAAAGCCATGCAGCTAGAAATGACTGAAGTGAAATCCCACCAAGCCTCCCCAAGTCTCTGACCTTGCCCCCTCTGCCCAGGGAGAACTTGCCATCCTCTTCCTCTGTGCTCTCACCATGCCCCACCAGCAGTGCTTCTCCCCCTTTCTGGTCCATCTGAAGCAACTGGAGAATCTGTTAAAAGGCAGATTCCTGGGCCCCACCACAAGAAGTTCTGATCATGTAGGGCTGGGATGGGGCCTGGGGGTCTGCATTTTAACTAGCACCTGAGGTGGTCCCTGGATCATATTTTGAAAAATACTAATGCTTTTTTTCCGAGTCTGTCTCCTTCCGGTATGCTGTGAGCAGCTCAAGGGCAGGGTGTATGCCGCATCTTCACACCTAATCCAGTGCCCCAAACACTGAATGCAAGGACGATAGCTGACATTCACTGAGTGCTTCTTACCTGCCAGGCATGGTTTTAAACCACTCTATCCCCATTTTATAGATGAAGAAACTGAGGTTCAGAGAGGTTAGGCAATTTACTTGTGGTCACATAACCTGTGAGTGGCAGAGCAGGGATCATGAATGAATGGATGAACAAATGAATGAATGAGTGAGAGCAGAGAAATGATGGTATACCAGATGGGTTGAGGTTACGTGTTTATAGAGCTTATCTGTCTTGCCAGGTGCTGAGGGCCTTAAAGGGAGTGAGATGAGGGGCAGGAGCTAGCTGGTCCATACCTTGCAGCCCTCACAAGTGATGCAGCGGTAGTGATAACCGGTTGCCTTGTCCCCACACACGACACACTGCTCGTCTTTGTCCAGGTAACTAGGGATATACCCTGGGAGGAAGGGAGGGAGGCAGGCAGGCATGGCTTGGGGCCCCAGCAGAGAGGCTCCTCTACGTTTCCCATCCCACAGCTTTTCCTTCCTGGCCCATCCCCTAGCCCAGCCTCCCTGAAGGATTCTTTGTCTCCAGGTAGAATCCTGGAGATACACCGGAAAGCCACGCCCTTCCCTAAGACTAGACAATCCCAGCTCTTCTGCCTGCCCAGTCAAGGCTTTTTTATGTATTTATTTATTTTTGCTATCTTGCTTTCCAAGGGGCAGGGATGGGAAAAGGAGAAGCAAATGCCAGCAGCTCCTCTCAGGAGAATGTAGCCCTGCAGCCCTTTCACCAAGGCCCAGATTCTGGTGGGGGGCCTCAGGTAAGGGAGCGATGGGAGAGCTCAAAGGCTGGGACACGCCCCATGTCACCCCCCCCCACATACAAGTCCCTCCCAAGCCCTCTGGGAGGTTCCCCCACAGGACACAGGAGCTGCTGATGCATGCCCAGCCCCCAGAACATGCCAGCCTGGTTTGGTGGGGTTGGGGGTGGAGAGAAGGGCACATGAAGCCAGGCTCACCTGACATGCTGGTTTTCAGGGAACATTGGCCGTTCTTTCTTTTTCGCTTTCCATCTGGTGACCTGGCACTGGATGGGGCAAAGTAGGTAGGAATCACAGAGCAATCCTTCAGAAATCCCTTTCTCATTCCTCAGGCCCCACTCCCTCCATTCTGTGTCTTCATTTGACCTCCCATCCCCAGGTTAGCTGACAAAGGATCCAGCTCTCTAGAAGCTGCAAGGGAGAGAGATAAGGAGCCTGGCTGGGGCACAAGCATGTTCTAGGGCCCCAATGCACATGTGCACGCACGTACATGTGTGCACACAGTACAGAACCTTAAGCATCCAAGTTGTGTAACCCACGGGCATCACATAATTTAAACCTTCAGGACCCGACACATACGTGGAGAAAGGCTTAAAGCATTTTTACCTCTATTAGGACACACACACACATATATGTAACATAATGCCAGAACATATGAACAACTATGCAGCCTTCATACTCAAGTATGATAAAGATCTCCACATCTATGCAATTTTCAGGCATCTTCAAAAGTATTATATGACCTCCAGTGTATGCCCGTGTGTTACACAACTCCCTGGACAGGCACCTAATAATACCATCCCTCCTCCCTGCAGGGTGAACATGTGGCTTGACTTCCAGGACATGCTAAATAACCCACCATGATTGAAAACATACAGTGCCTAAGGCTCCCAGAACTTAGAACCGAGGCCACGAGAACAGGAAGGGACTTCCAGAGTCACTCTGTTCACGGCTTCCATTTAACAGAGCAGCAAACCAAGGCCCCACCTGTGCCTGGTGACACTGTGCACTGGGGGCAGAGCCAGGACAAGGACCCTGAGCCCCTTCATCTGAGGTATTAGCAACCCTTGGGCACTGCACACACAGGACACAGAGGATCTCCACATACATGTTACATAACCCAGCACACACAGGTTACATAAGCCCTTCCACATGCATGCATGAAACGTATAAACTCCCACACCCACCCTGACATGTGGCATGTTGCAGGGCCCCTCCTCCTGGAGCTGGGTGTACCTCCCAGCAAACTGACACAGTGACCTTGGCCAGGGTCACAGTCACAGGTGGTCCTGTGCTCCCTGCCCCCTGGGGATTACCTCTGTCTGGTTCCGACTAGGTTGGAGGGTCAGGTCTCCTTCCTGACTCCCGGGGAGAACAAGGGAACCTGGGAACTGGGGCCGCCTGGTCGAGCTGGCATCCTCAAATCAAGAGTACCTGGGTGCAGTCCCAGGAATAGCCACAAGGTGGCGCAGGGACATGGGGGAGGGGAGGATGACGGGGAGGGGCGGCACCCTGGGGGACGGGGAATCCACATTCCCGCCTTTCTCCAAGCCTTAGGGTCAGATTCTCCCAGATCCACAGAAGTCTGGGCAGGAAGGTGCAGGAACTGCAAGTCAGAGCTGCACAGTGACAGGCCAGATCTTCTTTCTCAGAGTCCTGTCTGGGGTGAGGGGTTTTTTGTGGGCGAGGAGCAAAGGGGTAGAGGAGTAGGAATATCGGGGACCCCACCCAACTGCAAGCCCTACCCACTTTCTCTACCTTTCTAGGGACCAAGTCTTGGGCCCCAGGGCTTTGCCTGGCCAGGCCTCCAGCCTCCTGGCTCAGGATCTGGTCTCCTAGGCAACAGCCACACTGCTCCCCAGAGCTCCCCTCCCCCACCCTCTTCCCAGCCATAGGCACAGGCTGTACCAAGCTCTTGGGGCACCTCGCCAACTGGGACAGAGCTCTGTGCCACTTGGAGCCGAAGGGAGAGGCAGAGACCCTCAAAGGTCATGCAGATGGCAGGTGACCATCCCAACTGGTGTGTGCAGGGCTGATGCCTCCCCAACATGTAGGCAAAACCTCCAGGGTTGGCATATGCTTCCCCTTCCTGGGAGGAGCCCCATGGTAGGGCCTGCCCTTGCCCATGAACAAGGAAGAGCTTGTGGGGCTCCCACTAGGCTCCAAATATCAGCGTGGGCTGTGACCCATAGTTACCGGTGCACATGCCCTAAAAGGTCATGCAACATGTGCCAGGGCTTGGGGACAACTACACATGCGGCCAGACGGTGCATGGGCTGGGGTGGGGGGAGGAGGAAAATGGCAAGGCCTTTGCATTCTACATGCTCAGGTGAGGGCAGCAATGGCAGTGGGTCTGCTGTTTGCCATCATGCTGCTGCAGAGCATCCCGCCAGCAAAATGGGCATCTCTCCATCCAGATGCCCGCCTCCCTGCCCCATCTGAACATGACCTCATCTCCTGGGCAAAAGTAGGCAGCAGACTTGCTGGCCTCACACCTGTCCCCCAAAGGTGCTTAAAAGGCCCCAGCTCAGTTCTCATCAGGGAAGCTCTTTGCCCAGCCAGGTGACCATGCCTGCTGCCTGGGAGTTGGCATAACCCATAACCTGGTTGCCAGCCCCTTTTTCACCTGTTCTCCTCCGGGTCTGACCCACACTCCAGCTTGCTTGGCTTCTGTTCCATTCACTTCAATTCCATCCAGGATGCCCTCCAGCACGCCAAGAGAGTGGGGTGGGCACACTGCCCCCCCCGGCACGCCCACGGGCCACCCACCCCCCACCGCCCAGGCCCTAGGGTACAGTACCCATGGTGCCCACTTCAGCGCTTGGCCTTTCACACCATGCCCTGTGCCCCAAGGGGGGCGGGCGGTGGGAGGGGCCAGGGAGTGGCAAGTGGGAGGGCTGGGAGGAGTGCAAGCTGGATCTGTGGGGGAGTCCTTGGCTGGGGGATGGGGTGGTAGCTTCAGAGTCTTGTCCTGTCCCGAGGTCCCTGCAGACAGAAGAGAGAGGCAAGGGTAAGATGGTGTCATGGTGAAGGGCAGGTAAGAGTCCCCTGGTGGCAACACTTTGGGTTCTTGAAGCCCACAGCAAGATGGTGGTGGGCATGGAGGGCAGGCATGGGAAGCCTCAGCTGTGCTTCCCCAAGGAGGGGACCAAGGTAACCCCTTATATCAAAAGGTACAGCAGGTAAGCCTGGAGATGAACACCCTAAGCTCCACAGACAGGCAGGAATGGAAGGAAAGAATGAGGTGATCCATGTACCGTGTCCCAACCCTCACATGTAATCAAGGGTCTCGTCCGTGAATAAGTGTATTAAACGTTAGCCTATGTTACCACGCCTCTGGCCAAGGTTTCCTAAAATTCATCAGAATCTTAGGGACAAAGGGGAACCACAGATGTGCAGTTTTCAGCATGTGCATGGGGAGTACGTGTGAAGGGAGGGAGGGAAGTGGGGGGCAGCAGGCAGGGACCCCAATGCCCATCTTAGTTCCTTAAGGAGAGAGACAGTGAAAGCAGTTGGAAGGCGACCTCCCTGCTGCTGGCCCAGTTACAAGTTCCAAACGCCGCCCCGTCCCCCAGGGACTCCAAAGCTTCCCATACAAGATCCAGAGCCACACTTCCCAGTCTGAGGACCAGACTTCCCAGTTGGTTCAGTCGAGGGTGGCAAAGGGGAGAGAAAAGGAAACCAACATGTGTTAACTGACTAGATCACAGGTGCCCTCTGAAGGGGGCATGGGAACTTCACCCATGAGGAAACTGAGTCTCAGAAAGCTTGATCATTTACTCAGGTTCACACGGCTGGTAAGCAGGTGGCTTGGGGATCTGGAGTCAGGATCAGCCGCTCTAATGCTGGCTTTGCTCCGCTCCCCGGAATCCAAGGCGGTGCCACCCCGGGGCCCACCACTCCCTCTCTGCTGCCCCTCTAACCCCAGCCTGCAGACCTGTGGCCCACTGTCTACAAACACGTGGCAGGTGTGGACCTGCGGGAGGTGGACAAAGGGTGCCGCTCCCCACACACAACCCCCATCACTTGGCTGCTGCACCGGAGGAGGCCTTGCCCCTGGGCCCCCAGCCCCTCCCCTGGGAACTGATAAGGAGCCAGGGTGGGAGGAGAAGGGAAAGATAAGTTAGGGCTCTGGGCAGGGCAGGACAGTGGGACAGGGCTTGGGCACCCAGGCGAGCCCCCAGCATGGAGGAGTGCGGGGAGGAGTACAGAAGTGGGGGGTAATTCTGCCTCTGATATCCCCCACAGACCAGGACTGGGCACTGGGGGCTGGACGGGAGACCTGGGGGGCGGGGGGCGGGGGGAGGAGTGGGGAGCCTTAGCCCAGGGAGCCGTCAAGAAAGTAGGTCAAGTTTTTCTTGGCTTGTGGAGAAATTCCTGTTATAAATTTATAATGGCGGAGCCAGCCCTGAGGGGCGGAGGTGGGGGAAGGAGGAGTGGGTGGGGATGCCCAGGGGCTGGGCACTGGGGCCCACCGCCCTCAGCCCAAGCAGCAGTGAGGGGCAGGGGCAAGGCCGTCGTGGGGGTTGGGCTGGACAATAGAAGGGCTATTTTCTCTCTGTCGCCTCTGTTTCCACTTCCATCTGTGCCCAGCGAGGCCTCATGCAGTCGGTCTGTCTGCATCTGAATGTCTCTCTCTCTCTCCAGGTCTGGGTGTCTCCCTCTCTCCCCCCAGGCTGTGCCTCGGTGCTTGGCACACCCTGGCTGCGGTGCTGCCCCCGCCTGTCTCCTGCCCGCCTGGCATGCTGCCACCACTTGTTTACAGAAGCTGGAAAAATCCACTCGCCAGCCGGAGGCCCAAGTGCCCCCAGGGAGGGGAGGAGGCCAGCACAGGAGTGGGCACGTTGAGGGGCAGCCCCGGGGGCTGGCATGGAAGGCCAGGTTGTGCGGGAACAGGTATCAGCAGCTGAGGGCCGGACAGGGCAGGGAATAGCAGCAGCAGCAGCCACAGAGCATGGACAGCTCCTGCTCCCAGGCCCCAGCTCTGGAGGAGCCCCCCAACCCACACCCCACCACCACCAGTTGCTACAGGACAGACCTGGGGCAGTGCCAACCTAAGCCACCATGTTTCTTCTCCCTTCCCCCTTCCCGGCCCAGCCTTAACTCCAAATGTATCTGGGCACTGCCAAGAGCTTGCACGTGCCTGCTGGGGGAGGGGCAGTCTCCCTCTTTGCCCCACCTCTGTGCTGAGCTGAATGCTGCCCTGGTGCCAGTCTGGTGCAGCCAGGCTATGGTTAGCCCTGGCGGAGGGCAGAGGAGCCAGGTGCTGCCTTCACTGCCTAGGGAGCCCTAGCCTGGCACCTAGTGGGAGGCTGGAAACCCCTGGGGACTCCTTGCCGTCTCTCCAGAGATATGCCTGGGCCTCTAAGGTGACACAGAGCCCAGGCAGAGGGCCGGGCATGCAGGGAGGCGTGGACCACATGGGCCTGCATTAGGTCAGCAGGGAAGCGGGGTGGAGCAGGGATGCCCACCCGAAAGGGCAGCCTCTCTCCCCTCCTCCAGGCCTCCAATTGAGTCCCTAAACTCCTTCCCAGCACATTCCCTGCAGAGCTGCAGAGATGGAGGGAGGCCGAAGGGGTGGGGCTGCAGGGTTCTGAGTCTAGGCCGGCCAGCAGGACAGCAAGACCCACCTGTCGCCAGCCTTGCCTGGCCACCCACTCCCTCTTTGTCAGATAAGAGCTGCCGGGTGGCAGTGTGGGCAAGGCACCTGCAAGGGGGGAAGCATTTCATTAAGCCTAAGTGCTTCTGTGATGGGGGGACATATGGGGACAAGAGGGCAATGCGGTATCCTTGGGCGCCACGCCAGGTTCCCACTATCAGTGTGTCCCGCTCCACAGTCCTGTGGACCCAAGGGACACCCCCAAAGACTCCTGAGGCTGCCAGAGGGGACTATGCCTCCAGGATCTAGCCCCTAGTTCTACACACACTACTCCACTGGGTGTCTGCACTCGGCCTTGGCTCCACCTTCCTGGGGCCCCTGAACTTTGTCCTTATGCTCGGAAGAAAGCCCAGTCCTTCTCCTTGCCAGCCACAAAAAGAGAGCCACACAGAGGGGGCTGAGAAAGGGGGAAACCAAAAAGGAGAGGGATAAAGGGGCAATGGGTAGAGGGGAAGAACAAAGAGAAAGAAAAGAGATGGGGCAGGGATGGGGGTGGAGGCAGGGATGACAATGAAGTAGAAAGGGGGAGGAAGGAAGGGAGTAATGAGGTGGGAGTGGAAGAGAGAAGAGGTGAGGTAGAAAGGGGGATAGGGGAGGAGAAACAAATGAAGGAGGGGGAGACAAAGAGGGAAAGGTAACAAAGGAAGATGGGTGGGGGTTGCTTCGTGCCCTAAGTCCCACCCCGTCGAGGCTGGGGGGAGTAGGAATGGTTTCCACGGTGACAGCTGGTTCTTGGTGGCCTGGCATGTAGGCTATTAATAGTGCTGTCGTAGGTTCACACCTCCCTCTCCCCTTCCCCTCTGCAGGCTGCTAGGGTGAGGGGCCATCCACTCCCAATTCTCTGGCATTGATGCCCTGACTCACACCACGGGAGCCAAGAAAGGTGATGTTCAGGGGCCCAGGAGGCCACTGGAGCCCACACACACACACACACAGGCACACGTGGGCATGCACAGGCAAACCTAGGCATCTGTGTGCAGACACTGCACACGAGGGCTCCCATGGGCGATGGTGTTGGCTGCAACAAGCAACATATGCCCCATGTTGAGGGACAGAGGCCTCTCTAGGACTAGGACTTCTGTCTCCTCAGAACCTCCTGTTCTCTTCTCAGGTAAGGACTGAGCAGGCCTGCCCCACCCAACCCCACTGTCCCCATGCTAGGAGAGAGGAGTGATGGTGGGAAAGAAAGTGCAATTTGGCAGGTGTGAGATGGCAGAGGAGTGCACACAAGGGCACGCAGACAATGGCCACCAGCTTGGTGAGCATGGGGAAGGGGAGGGAGTGGGAAGCACTCTCGGTGGGCTCTCTCTGAGCCCCCCATGAGATGGTATTCTGGAGTTTGAGGACAGTGACCCAGGAGTCTGATCTCTTAGCCATGTGGAGCCTTGGAGGCTACAGAATGGTGGACAGTGGTGAGGGGCATGACAAAAGGGGGAGATTGGCTACTTGAGCAAAGGACACCCTCCCCTCCCAAAGAATATAACAGGAAACTCCCCCTTACAGGTCAGAGACAGAAAAATACAAACAGCAGCCTTGACTCGGGCCAGATGCCCAGTATTAACATCAAAGACAGCTCCCCGCCCCCATCACCTCACCCAGCTGCTGCTCTCCTCTCCCTCCTCCTCCACCCTGGCCAGCTCCAGTCAGATCTCAAGGTGGGTGCCCAGGTCTAGAGGTCACCTCTCTAGACACAGCCACCCCCTCCGTGCCCACAGGTGGACAGATGTGCCCACACCCCTTCTCAAGAGCTAAGCCTCTTCCCACAGCCCGAAGAACTCTGAAGAATGGAGGCAGGAGATCCAAGTGGCCAAGAAGCCAGAGTTAAGAGCACCCCGAGCTGAGCTGGGCACGGCACATTCTCCCCACCCTCTCCCCGCAGCCAGCCCGGTAACCGGAGCCGGGAGCTGGGGCAGCTGAGTGCTGGCGGCATGAATGTCACGGGGCAAGGCCCTCGCGGCAGATGGCATCAGGGGCCTAGGGCTTGGGGTCCCCCCCACCCCTCACTCCCCTCTTCCCAGTTGCCTGCAAGCCCAGGGAGGCCGTTGTCCCGGAGGGAAAGGAATGGTGGCAAGGAAAGGCAGGGCTGGGGGAAATAGGCCCCGCCCATGCAGAACGGGGCCGAGGGGAGGGGGGGCATTAAGAGGGAGGGAGGGAGGGAGGGGGAGATTGAGAGAGACTGGGAATAAGAGAGAGTGTGTGAGTGTGAGTGTGTGAGAGAGGAGAGGAGAGAGAGAGAAAGAGAGGGAAAGAGAGAGGGAATGCAGCTGAGTCTCCAGGCACACACACGGACACGTGCAGACACACACACTCACCCCGCATGCGCAGAGGCGCAGGGCTTGGGTACCCTGTTCCCGCAGATATTCAGAGCCCTCCCAGCCCACACATGCACAGAAACACTCACACATGGATGCGCGCACAACACACCCACTCACTGATGTGTACAAAACTGCCGACAGCCGTCAAAGCCTTGGGTCCCCCTTCCTTCCCCCGCCTCCACGCCTGAGTAAAAAAAATGAAACAGACAAGAGGCTGAGGAGCTCAGAGCTCATCTCTTCCTGAAAAGAGGAGGAGGAGGTGGGCTGGGGGCTTGGTCCAATCAGACTGCTCTTTGCCCCTGCCAGGGTGTGTAACTGCGCCTTTGACACTAGCCCCCAGCCCCTGGTCTCCAAACTGAGGGAGTGCCCCAAAGCGGGAGGGCGAGCATGGCATTTCCTGGGCACCAGTAAGTCCCATCTACTTCCCCGCGTCCACCCAGTACATGCTGACCCCTCCCTCTGGGCCACCTCCTGCAACGGCTTAGAGGAGGGCGGTCCCCTCGGGCACCCCAGGCTTTGCCTGCCAGGGAGGACAGCAGGCAGCACTAAAGTGAAGGCTACCTGGTCCCCACGGCACACCAGCCCCAGATGCCTCGGTGAGACCCTGAGAACCTGTCTCTGGCTCCAGGAGGCATGTGTGTTCACCACCTTGGAGCAAGCCAGGACCAAGGAGAAGAGGACAGAATCCACAGACATTGCTTACTACGCCAGGATGCAACATTTATCTAGCACAGATGTCATGGAAAGCCCTCATTCTTCCATAAATATGTTATTTAACCCTTGCTCAGAGTGGGGCAGGCCGCACTGAGCAAGGACCCCAAACCTGGTCTCCCAACTCCCAGCCAGTGCTCCTCCCACCATGGTCAAGCTTGCCTCCCACCCAAAGAGGCACTAAAGTTCCTCAAGCACCTCTGCAGCCATGAGAAATAGCATTGAGGTCAGCTCCCACTCCACGGGGCTCTTTGGTGCCTTGCCACAATGGGGCTGCCCCATTGTCCTTGCTTCACCTTGAAGGGGAGGGGCTGAATAAAAGAGACTTGGGGGACGAGGGGACCCTCATCATCAGACTCACAAGAGGCAACCCCACCAGGCTAGTCCTTCCTCAGTGCCTCAGTTTCCCTCCACCACCACCCTTCACACAAATGCCCCCTCTAAGCAGGGGAGGGGGAATCTGGTCTGTGAGCCAGGGCTGGGTCCTGCTTGAGCAACGGCAGGCAGCTGGGGCACTGGGTCCGCAAGAGAGAAAATGGGGGCTGGAGAGAGGAAGGGCCCTAGCTCCTCCCAGAGCAGGGGCTGCACTCTATGTAAGCAGAGAGAGGGGAGGGGAAGATGGGCCTGCTGCCCCTGCTATTTTTCGCCCCCACTCCTCAGATCTGTCCCAACAGTGATGCAGTGATGCCCAAACGTTCAGCAAGTACCCCTAGCTGGTAAAGCGTATCCCAGGCAGAGATGACAGGAGCTCCTTTTAAGAAGCAGCTAAAAGAAGATGGTCAGAGGGGGAGGCAGGCATTGGGGCCTGCTTTGGGATCTTTTAAATACACTGGCTCTAGGATGCAAAAGGTGGGGTAGGGGGTTGTATGAAATAAAGGGGGAGGAGGCTGGAGATTGAAATAAAGGGAGAGGAGGCTGCAGATTGAAGGTCTACTGCCCCCTCCCCCCACTACCCCCAGTCCATCCTTATGATGTCAGGAGATCCAATTCTCTACATTGGTTCCCCAGGAAATCTGGGGAACTCTAGACCCACAAGCCTCCTCACTCTAACAGCTAACACATAAAGTGCTTATTATGCACCAGACACCTTTTAAAGTGCTTCACATATTCTAACTCCTTTAATCTTCAAAAAAGCCAAATGAGATAGATATTATCATCCCCAATCTACAGATAAGGCAAGGGAGAGATTAAATCCCTTGCCCAGGGTTATACCCAGCAAGTGGCAAAGTTGGGATTCAAATCTAGGCAGTCTAGCTCCAAAATATCCCTGCTCTTAACCATTATACTATGACCTGCTAGAGGAAGGATACCTTGTTCTTTCATCTAGCTAAGTGTGTGTTGTGACCATGCCTCAACTTCCCCTTTTGCCACAGCCCAAGGATTTCTATTGTAGAATGACTACCAGTGCCTCCTCATGCAAGTAGGTCAAAGCATGGGGGGAGCATGGCCAGATATGCTTGGTCCCCCAGGCTGTGGGTCTCCTGCATTGGTGCCCCCTGCTCAAATTCCATCTCCCAAAGAGTTGCCCTTCCTGCCCTTCTGGGCTGGTGCCTGCACTCATGGGTGAGCAGGCCTCACTCGGCCTCCACACATGGCCTGGGCAGCTGTACCCTCAGAACTCAGGCTGGGCAAAGAGGACACAGCTGTTGGGCATCTCTGAAGTGAGTCTCAGCTGCCA
The DNA here is from genome assembly GCA_004027775.1 of Bradypus variegatus. Classification (NCBI taxonomy): domain Eukaryota; kingdom Metazoa; phylum Chordata; class Mammalia; order Pilosa; family Bradypodidae; genus Bradypus; species Bradypus variegatus. Next base: position 8,751 of record PVKY010002901.1, on the reverse strand, counting down.
GGGGAGTGGAGAAAGGCCATTTTGAGTCCTGCCATGGGCCCAGCTCAGCCCGGTCATGCCAACTCCCGCCACTGCCCATGGGGGTGATTGTTTTCCAGCTAGTGTCAGTGTGGTGGGGCACCTCTCAATGGCTTGTTTGGGAGCTAGCTAGCTGTAGCCTGCACACCAAGGGCTTCCACAGAGCTGGTGTCGCCTGGCTGAGCCCACCAGCCTAAGGGGCCAGCATGGGCAGTAACTGACACCCTTCCCCCGCCCTCTCCTATTCCCAGACTCCCAAACTTGCTGGTTGCAGCTGCAGCACTAAGGAAGCGCAGGATGTCCTGAGCAGCCAGCTGAGCACCCCCCCCAACCTCTCGCTGACCCCAGAGGCAGGGCGGGTGGGGCAGTGGGGCGGAGTTTGCGCATTAACAACTGGAAAAGTATGAAGACCATTACCGCCAGTTCCCAGCTCTGAAAGAGGAGGCTGTCACAGAAACAGACAAGGACAGGGGTATTCCGACAGGGTGAGAGAGAATTACAGACTGGCAGAGAGTTACAAGACTGGCAGGGAGACGGAAAGTCAGACACAGTAAGACAGAGCCACAGAGAGACAGGGTCAGAGAGAAATTCCAAGTCAAAAATACACATTGCTCACCCAGACACTCACCAGCATACAGCTTCCAGAAGAGAGCTTCCAAGTTGGGGCAGGAGGGCAGAGGTGGGAAAAGCAGCAGGACTCAAGGTGGGAGGGAAGAACTCAAACTGAGGCCAAGTAAGTGTCCCCAAGAAAGGCCCTGGCAAATAACCCACGGCAGAGGCAGCTAGATCCCCCAGTTTGCTTTTAGGGTGGGGATGAGGGCCGCTCCCTAGGAGCCATTTCTCCCCCAGCCACCCCTTCCCCCAACAGGCAGGACAATCCCAGCAAGGAAGTCACTGAAGACTGCTTGGGGCCCATGACTCGGCCCTCTGGAACCCCCCTGGTCCCACTCTCTTCGCTCTTTTCAGTCTCTTTAAAAAAAAAAAAAGCCCATCCCCCTTAAGACTCAAAGGGTGAACCTAGAGAAGGAAGCTTCAAGAAAAAAGTCTGTGACTACGTGTACATTTAGATGTGTGCCTGACTGTACTGACTACATAGTGTGTGCATCTGGGACTGTCTGGACCTGAAACTATGTGCACCTGAGTCTGTAGGCCTGTGTGCAAATGAGTGCACCTGTGTCTGGAGTGCCCACAGTCAATCAATTAACAAATGTTTACAGAGCACCTATTGTGCCAGGCTCCAAGGGGGATCCAGAGCTGGTCATGGAGCTCCCCATCTAGCAGGGTGGTATGACAAGCAACGGAGACTCAGTGTATTATGGTGAATGCATGCCTTGCACCATTATGCAAAAAAAATCTTTTCACACTGGCAAAATTAATTTTGAATGCAGGAGGGTTTTTTGTATACAGAACCTCAGAGCTACACAGTGAGAGTCCAAGAAAATACTTGTTGCTAACTTGTGTGTACATGTGCTAATGTGTATCTGTGTTTGTGTTTGAGTGACAGCGGCTGTCACGGCAGGCGATGATGTCTGTATGAGTGGGCTCATGTGAGCACGTGTGTGCCAGTAAGTGACAGGGTCTTTGTAGTTGTGCATCTGTGTGCAATTGCTTTGTGTGCGTGCATGCATGCATGCGTGTGACAGAGGCTCCTCCTTGCCCCCATGTGTGACAGCATGTCCGTGTGGTGTGACCCTGTCCCTGGGTATGTGCATGGGTCAGTCTTCCTGCTCTTGGTCTCCTGTGGGTGTGTCCCGCCCTCTGAGCTTCAGGGTGCAGCGGCAGCCTGCCTCTTCCCTTGTCCCGGTGTGGGTGTGTCCAGCAGCTCCTGTCCTTGAGTCTGTCTGGGTGTCCCTGGGTGTGCATGTGGCTGTCTGTGTGGTCATATCTGTGTTTGCATGTCACATTCACTTCCCCCCTCATCTTGGACAACAGCCCCCTTCATCCCCTCCCCCTCCTGGGGCCACAGCCAGCATTGAAGGGCATGCTCCCCTCCCACTGGCTTTCCTTCTGTGTTCCCCCTCATGAAACTGGTGGCTTTCTCCAGTACCCCATTATTCCCTTCCCCCCTCTCTGCCGCGCACACCGAACCAGGGAGGGCCCAGACGGAGAAGGGGCACCAGAGACACGTTGCAGGGGCGGGGAGGGCGGAGGGGGTTGGAAAGGAGGGGAAATATAACACAGGTCCTTCCCTCCCTCTTTTCCAGCCACCCCAGCCTGCAACTCTCCTAATTTCATAGGGACCCTCAACTACCCCCCCCACCACTACACACACGCAACGCTCCCCCATCCAGTCGCGTTTTTGCAAATAGGAGTGTTGCAACCAGAGAACCATGTTCAATTGGAGAGGCGGGTGGAGTGGGGGGTAACTTCCCTCACCCCGGGCTCGTGCAAGCCCACCCCCCCGCCACCGGACTCATACTGTCCTCCGCAGCTAGAGGCAGCTCAGCAAAAGCCACACGGCCTCGGAAGCTAGGGGTGGGGGGTGGGGGGCAGGCCTCCCGCGCACCGTAAACAAACCGCGGCGGGCGGGGGAGCTCCGGCCAGCCGGCAGCGGGGCCCGGCCTGGGAATGCGCAGCAGACGGGCCGGACAGAGGCCGGGCGGGCTCTCGAGGGGGAGGCCCGGACGCCATCTCCGCCAGCGAACCCCGGGCCCACCGACCTCCTAGCAACACCTCCCTTCTCCCGAGCGTTAAGTTGCACGCTCCCGGACTGTGACAGGGTCACCCAGGCGCCGGGACAGGCTGACGCTAGCAGCGCGTACCCTCTGAGCGCCCCCAGCCCGCCCAAGAGCTGGCTCTTGAGCCTCGCGGCTTTGCATAATCAATCGCGGCTATTTGCATATTAATACCCCCCTGGCTCCCTCCCCCTTACCTCGGCGTGGCGCGCTGGACTGTACAGAGCAGCTACGCGGGGGTCTCAGCGTCCCGTGCCGGGGGCGTCCATGGGGAGCCGGTGGGGCCCGGGCCGCCCGCCTCCTGCGCCCGGGTGTGAGTGCAAGTGAGCGCGGGGGGGCGGGGGGCGAGTGTGGCGGCCCCGCGGCTCCTCCGGCAGAGGCGGCGGCCGCTCTGGCTCCTCCCTCCCCCGCCCCGCTCCGGCTGGGGCCCGGGCTCGGCGCGCCCGGCCGGCTCGCGGCTGCTCCCTACAGGCCGCCTCGCCGCCGCCGGGCCCCGCCGCCCGCCCCCCGCCGCGCCCCGGGACCTCGGCCAGCGGCCCGGCCGCCCCTCGGCCTCCTCTGCCCCCGCCCCCGCCCCGCTCGGGCTCGGCCCTAAACCAACTCCCCCCCAGTAGGCGTCTCCGGGAGGAGTGGTACTTGCTGACATACTTGGGAAAAGATGTTATTGCAAAAATAGCCTTTGCCGGGAGATTTGGGGGTTTTAGGGTTTGCACGGGGGCGGGGTACTAACGTGCCACCTGCACCTTATAAGTCGGAGGAGAAAGGCTAAATACTAAATACTTAGCGGTTCAGAGTTTGTTTCGGAGTTCGGGTCCCTTCTCTGCCAGTAACTCACTGTGTGACCTTGAATAAATCACCACCGCTCTCGGCTTCCTCCACCTTAAAATAAGAGGACCGGGCAGGTGACTCCTGGTGTCTTTTTAATTTAAGTCATCCTGTTTTCAATCCTTTGGCGGATTATCACTACATTCCCCATGTCCTCCTCCCCTCCCATTTCTAACATCATTACTCGATCTGCTGCTTCCCCTTTCAAATGTCACCCTCCTCCATAATATATTTCTATTCACTGTCATCAGCCTTTCCCCCACAATCTGCACCCCCCACCCCTCGCTGAGCTCCAGGAAGGGGCGAGACTTGCCATACACCTCAACTCCGAGCTTGACAGAGGTGGTATTTCCTTCCAGTTTGCCCCCACCAAAATCCAAAAGGTACCAGGGCCAGTCTAAGAAGGAGAGTGGGCTGTATTAAAATGGACCCCCTTTCCACAGGGGAGGTCTGTTGTGCCAGCCCCATCCCCCGACACACGCACACACCTGCCTCATGGACCATCCTAGTGACGCCAAAGCCCCTTTCATGTCAGGATCTCCCAGCACCCGGCGGAGCTCTAATTACCCCAGCACCCACCCTGGCCCCACCGGTTCCCCTGCTGTCATTAGCCCAGTTTTACCAGCGGGGGCCACAGCCTTCCCACGGCTCCCAGGGCGGTGCCCTGTCTCCACCATCTGCTCTTGGGGAGGGGTGTGTGTGTACGTACTAGGGGGAGCTGCTCTGTTAATTGCCCGGTTTATACTGGGCAGAATCACTTGCTGAGTGTGGGGCTCTGACCAACAGCCCAGCAAGTTGGGGCTGCCTTTGCTCCTCTTAGTCTCAGCACCCCCCACCTCCAGTGCCCCCAGGTCTGTTACAATGAACTACTCCTCTTACCAGGGGGATTAGGGTCTGCAATGCGTGGGGGAGGGGAGGGCTGCTCTTGGGGCCGCCAGGACCACAGGGATGAGAAGAGCAGCTGAGATACACCCGTGGGGTGCAGAGTGGGGGGAGGGGGTGGGTGATGGGCATAGGGAGCCTGCAGTGAGGAATTGAGGCTGTCTTGTGCAGTCAGTACAACGTAAGTGAACCTGTGGATTCCATCTGGGCTCACAGTGGGTATCCAGCAGCTGCAGTGTGGGGCAGGAGGCTGCAGTGTGCAGTCAGCATGCAGCAGGATTGCAGTGTGCAGTGTGAGGTGCACTGAAGATGGCTGTCTGCCAGTGGCTGTCACCTCCTCTGTGTTCAGGTTTGGCTGAAACCCTAGGGAGCTGAGCTGCCGTGTGCAGCCCTTGGGGTGCAGTGCTCCACCCTGCATGGTAGTTGTCCCTTGGGATTAGGCTGCTTGAAGATTGGGGAGAGAATACCAGCACATGAGATACACTTATATTCTGCAGTGAGCCAGGCGGACCAGGAGGCAGTGGAGCAGCCCCAGTAGTAATCTGGCTTAGGGCAGGAGTGATGGGGTCTAGAGAGAGAAGATGAAGATGTCTTCCTTCCATCCTGGCTTTCCTACCACATCTCATTTTGATCCAGTCCCTAAAGATGTTGGGTAAGGGAGACATTTTGAAACTCTAGAGCCAGAGCTATAGAAAGGAAGTGTTTCCTCATCTACTATACCTTTTTTTTTTTTTTCCTATTCCAGGGGCAGAGTAGGGCATCTTGAATTCAGACACAAAGAACTCACCTTTCCCATCTTCTCCTTACCTCTCTCCCTCTCCTTGGCTTCCAACATGGACTGGTGACAGACCTGGGCAAAGGGAAAGCAAAGGGCACACTGCCTCCAAAGCAGGCATCTTGCCAGGTGCCAGGAGCCAGCCCAGGTCTGGGTTTACAGCCCCTGCCCTTGGTTGCACCATCCCCCTTCCCACCCCACTCACCCTAACCATTCCCAGTTTCTTGAAGCTTCCAGCTCTTCTCCAGATTCTGTTCATTCCCAGCTCCTATTCCCTTCTGGGGCTCTATTGGCACAATCCCACCCCCACCCCCCTTCACAGCAAAGCTTGGGTCTGTGAGGAGAGAGAGGAGTAGAAAGCAAGTGAGGATGGATAGGGACCCTCCAAGGGGATTTGTCTGACAGCCCCCTCCCTCTTAGATTTTGGTTGCCAAGGAGGCAGCAGGAACAGCCTGTTCCCTGGGCTCCCACTGGAACAGCTATGCCCAGGCTCCTCCCTCTCCCCTTCCCTTCTTTTCTCCCTCCCTTCCTTTCAGGCTGTTGCTAGGAAGCACCCCAAGATTTCTTTAGAGTCCTACCCCTAGAAACTAGAGGCTCCAGACACTCTTCTGAAAATCTTCCCCTCAAACCTGTCACTCAAGACCCCACCACACAGTGTCCTCCTACCCTGCCAAGAAGCCTTGCACATCCCAGGCAGTTTAGGGGAGCAGGGATAGGCCCTCTGCCAGCTAGCCCTGGAACCAGCTCTGTGGCCCTGGCCTTGGCCCTTTTCCCTTCCTCCTCCTCTCCTCATCTCATCTGAAACTCTGAGGCTGTGGGTAATATCACCAAGTAATGAGGTGTCTAGGAGACACCCCTGGCTCTGCAGACACAGCCCCACTCATTGGGGTGCTCTGGAAATGAGACACCATCAGCTAAGACAACCTCAAACCCAGGTGTCTCTCTCCCTCAGTGTTCTCCCAATCAAGAAGAGATGGTGGACATGGAGGGGAACAGGGAGAGGGAAAGGGGGAAGAAGTTTACTTGGAGTTGAGGATCAAAGGTCCAGCAGAAATGAGACTGGGGAATTAGTAGGCCATCATCCTGAAAAGAGGAAAGTTACCACTTAATTCCCCCATCAATCACCTTTGTCCCATCAAGTGCCCTGGTCCTGGCTCATGAAGAGGGGCCTGGGGAAGGGACTGAGGTTTTGTTGAGCCTTGCTTTTAGCAGCTGAGGTGAGAAGTGGAAAAAGGCTCTCTTTCAGGTTTATCCTACCTGTATTTATTCATCAACACTTTTTTTTTGAGCATTTCATATGTGCCAGATGTTGGATCCCCCAAACTTTTCCAGCTTCTGTTTTTGCTTTCCCATGGAGCTCCCTTATCCCTCCCTTTGCCAACAGGAGAGAGAAGTGGAAGGATGGTCTCTGTTCCCATCAGAGTTGGCATCCCTCCCACAGGAGTTGAAGGCAAAGATGGAAAGATGGATCATTCTGGTGTTAAGGCAGAGTTTAAGTAGAGGGGCTCTAAGGGCCTGGAGGGGGGAGGGGTGCAAAGAAGTAGCAGGTTGCCCCCCCTTCTCTGTCATTGACCCCTCTGTGCTGGGGGTGTGGAGAGGGAAAGTGTCTTCCAGGGTGTTACAGAGGAAACTACTCAGGATTGGTTCAAATTCTGCCTTTTACTGTCCTGGCCAGTCTCTTTCTGGATGTCTCACGGGAGTAGTGCGAAGACGGAGACAGGGAACTGCAGGGGACTCCGGGGCTGTCCTTGAGATGAGGCCGTCTTCCAGGCCCCTCCCCACTCATCTCCTCTCCCAGATGGCTAGAAAGCAAGGATTTTGATTTGGGGACTGATGGGCGAGGAAAATAGTTTGGAGCCAGCTGTTTATATGTGTGGGATGAACTCTTTCTCTTCCCTTCCACCTCCTGCCAATTAACTTCCCATAGTGGTGAGAACCCAGGCAAGCTTCCAAAGAAAGATGTTCCTGTTGTGAGGGGGTGGGGTGGGGAGTGGTTGTGACTCAGTTTCCCTACGGAGAGAAAAGAAGCAGAAACCCCCTATGCCATGTATGCATGCCAAGTATTTCAGTCTATCTGGACTTTTGGGTCTAGACTCTTGCTACTTTTCCTCACACACTTTCTAGCCTAGAGTACCCCTTCCCCTTGGGTACCCCAAACCCCTGCTCCTCACAGCCTTTGCTCCCATCCTACCCCCAATCTGACCTAGCTCCTTTTCTGCCATTGTTCCAGATGTTGCCATGATACTCTGCCTGGCTGGCCCCTCTTCTCCAGCCAGACCCCTTCCCCAGATAGTCAAGCCAACAAGATGAAGAGGTTGGGAAGCTCAGAAATGGGAAGCTCCCACTCAGAAGTGGGAGCTCAGCCTCTGTGCGTGCTGAGTGAAAAGGAATGGACTGCAAAAGAAAGTGCTCTGCCAGATTCATCCTCCAGAGAACTGATTTTGCCACTCAGAGGGTAGCTGAAGGATGGCTGTTGGGGAATATGGATAGAACTTGGATGTGTGGACTGGGATATCAGGCTCCTTGGGGACAGTATAGTGGGCAGGAAAGAGGGGTGACAGACCACTGGCTAGGGGTCTCCATATTTACTCTTTTCCTGGTTATAGATGTTGGGGACAGTCTTGTCCATATGATAAGGCATGGATGGGGGGTACTGACAGGGAGGCTCAGACATTGGAGCCAGAGGTGGGTAACATTTGCTTTTAGCCTTCCCTCTGCTGGGAAAGAGGGGCTAATGCCAGAAGGCTTGGACATTATTATCTACAATAGGGCTCCTTAGGATGAGTAAGATATTAAAAATTTTTTTAATAATTAGCTTTTACTTTTAGAATAGTTTTAGATTTATAGAGAGATTGCAAATATAGTACAGAGGGTTCTCACACAATCCACACCCAGTTTCCCCTTTTATTAACATCTTACATTAGTATAGTACATTTGTTACAATTAATGAGCAAATATGGATCCCCCTTATTAATAACTAAAATCCATGCTTTATTCAGATTTTCTCAGTTTTATTTAATGTCCTTTTTCTGTTCCAGGATCACAAGCAAGATGCCACATTGCATTTAGTTGTCATTTCACCTTAGGCCCTCTTGGCTGTGACAGTTTCTCAGATTTTTCCAGTTTTTGATAAGCTTAATCACGGTTCCCTTCTTCCTTTCTTCCTTACTTTCCCCTGTGTTCAGCGGTATACAGGATCAGGAGATTCTGAGAAGACACTTTCCCCTGTGTTCAGCGGTATACAGGATCAGGAGATTGAGAAGACTCTCAGATTTGGGGGGTGAGGCGGGGATATGCGTGTAACTTGCAGAACCTCAGTATCACTTCTGGGATACGGGTGTGAAAACGAGAACAACTCTGGTAGTCCAGGGGTTTAGGAAAACAAAACAAAACAAAAGGCAAGGAAAGCGTTGGAACCGATCGCTGAACATTAACATCTCTACCGTGCCTATTAACTACTGGGTGATCAAACGGTGTCGGAATCTGATTTAAGTACCCGGTCGACAGTGACGTCATTGGGCGACGCTTGACTGCGAGCAGCCTTTCGAGAGCCTCCCCGCCCTCCGCGTTTCTGTG
>PVKY010002900.1:0-23561 GCA_004027775.1 Bradypus variegatus | reverse complement strand
GGGAAACTTCTAGAAATGGATGGTGGGAAGGTAATAGCATTGCAACATTCTAAATGTGATTAATCACACTAATGGAATGCTAGAGAGGGGTGGAATGGGAAGATTTGGGCTATATATATGGGTGTTAGGGAGGGAGGGAGGGAGGGGAAGAGACGGTGGTGTGACAAGATCTTAAGGGTGATGGATTGGGGTCATCGGGAGAGAGGGGTCGGGGTATTATGGAGTTGTAGGTATGGGATTTGTACTGTTTTAGCAACCGCTCCTGTACAATTAAACTTATTTCAAAATAAAACTTATTAATATAAAAAAAATAAAAAAAAGAGCTTAGTCTTTCTCTGAGTTCAGAGACTCCAAATAACACCTGTGTCTGCAGGGACCCACCCATCTCCCCGGACAGTCCCTCTTGATTAGCACTTGTGGATGATGAACTTTGGCTCCCGCTCATGGGTTTCCATCTCCTTGTGATTTTTCCTTCCTGACTCCATACTCTTTCTTAGCTCCAACAATTGTATAAGGCAATTCCTTGTAATAGTAAATCCATATATACGTATATAAAATTACTGGTTCTGCTTCTCTGGTGAAACACTTACTGATACTGAATTTGGTATCAGGAGTGAGATGCTGCTGTAACAAAAACCCAAAATGTGGGAGCAGCTTTGGAACCAGGCAGTGGGCAGAGGCTGGAAGAATTCTGAGAAGTATGAAAAAGAAAGCCGAAATCACTTTGAACAGACTATTTAGTAGAAATATGGTTGTTAAAGGTGCTGCTGGTGAGGGCTCAGAAGGGCATGAAACACACATGGGAAACTGGAAGCAAAAATTATGTGGTGGCAAAAGGCTCAGTGAAATTGTCTGTGGAAAGCAGAGCTTCTAATCAATGAAGTTGGTTGTAGAAATAAGTTTCTAAGCAGAGTATTGACAGTATCATCTGCTTATGGTAAAATGCAAGAGAAGAGAGATGCATTGAGGGAAGAACTGTTAAAAAAAAAAGAGACATGACCTGACGATTTGGAAATTCGCAGACTCTCCAGAGGATGCTAAAGATGATAGGATGAAGGCATTCTCGGGCTGAGCGTGAAGCAGCAAGCTGCCCTGAGTCCTACAGCATCAAGGAAATGAATTCTGCCAATAACCCTGTGAGCTTGGAAGAGGTCCCGGGCTTCAGATGAGATGTCACCCCAGGGGACCCCCTGATCCCAGCTTGGGGGAACCTAAGCAGAGTATCCAGCTAAGCCATGCTTGATCTTGCCCATGAACTCTAGAGGTGATAAATATATTGTGGTTACACTGTTAAGTTTGTGGGAATTTATTACACAGTAATAGAAAATTAATAATACATCTCAGGACTTCTCAGTGATCAGAAGAATAAATAAACCCAAGTCAGGACCTCTAATCATAATTTATCACATTCATAAGGAAGTAGTGTTTTGCAACTGTTTGGGGATTAGCATCTCAGAAAAGTAACATGGAATAATTCATGTGTTGAATGTATCAGCAGAAAACCATGAATAAATCAAGATATTTACTGTACACCTGCATGGGCAGTTTTGCTACCAAGGAGAATGCAGTTCTTACCAATGATGGAATGTTCTAGAAGTGCACAAAAACTTCAACCACCTTTTTCAGATGCGTGATATCAGACACAGGCTCAAAGAGAGCTGTGTGGGCTGCCCCCAGGGGTGGCACTCACCTGTGTTTGACCCAGGTATCGGACTCGCTGGCTCGCTCCGTGTAGTTCTCGGGCAGGAAGCCTCGGCAGCCTGTCCGCTGTGAAATCCCAATCACCCAGCCTTCACTGGCTTCTTCCTGCTGAGTTGGGTCCACGAAGATGTATTCGCCAGGACTTAGGATCAGCTCATCCATGTTCTGGGGTTTATACTGGAACCGGGCTCTCAAGGTCTGGGAAAGAGGGAAGCATTTTAATTTCTCAAGCAAGGATCGTATCAGGAAATGACAGCTTTGTTTGCATTGTGGCCCATTTACACTTTGACTCTTGCTTTCAGGCTCCCCTGACGTGTTCCGTGCCTCCAAAACTACACCGAAGTCTCTGTTTAACAATGTATACATTATACATTATGTATACATGGAATATATACATAGAATATAATGAAATACAACACAGCATTCTTTCAGTAGATTTAGAAATATATTTGAGTACATGTTTCTAACTTATATAAAAGATCTTAAAGTGTAACCAGACTTTCACATCACCTCCCTTTCATGAGATTATTTATATCTTCTCGTAAGGTAAAGAACATGGATTCATTCATACTTTTTTCCTTGAATCTGAAAGGAGCGCCACATGCTTTCTTTCTAAAGCAGTCAGTTCATAGGGAAGTCTTGGCATGAGGCTTCACCCGAATCATTATTTAAAACAAACTAATAAGCAAAACAGTGCATTTGTAAATCTTTGCAAGGCTCTTATTCATATCAGAAATGTTTCCATTTTGTTCTCAAATCTGCATGTCTGCAACTAGTATAAAAGAATGCTGGTCCCAAATTGCACAAGGAAGCAATCACTTCTAGAGAAGCAACAGACGTTCTCCCTTCTGCAAAGACACCGTCAGTGGAGTTGGAGTCAGTGCTGGTGAGACCACCCAGCCCTGCACCCCCAGTGAACTCACGTGGTAGTGCACGAACCGCATGTCTCGGGAGTAGAGCGCGGCCGTCCACTGAGAGCCGGGGTCCGGGCAGAGGGCCCTGGCCAGCTGCTCCAGCGTCCTCTGGTGGTGGGGGTAGAACTTGTGGGCCAGGGTCAGGTGCAGCTGCTTGGTGCAAGGCTTCACGGTGCAGTCTGTGAGGACAGGTGACGTGCAGGTGATGTCGGGGCACCTTCACCACCAGCCAGCGCCCCACGGCTAGCTCGGGGCAGAGATGACTGCACATCTTCTGCCTCTCCTCACTCCTTCCTCCTCTGCCCTGGCACTGCCTGGACATGCAGCTCACCTGCAGACTTTCCCAGGAGGTGGGAAAGAGAAGCAGGTAGAGATGTGGGTGTAGTGTCTCTGGGGTCCATCAATTTGCAAATCATCTGCCCAGACACATGATTAAGATGCGCAAAGTGAAAACCTTTCCTTTCCTTTCTGCACCTCCTCCAGTCTCCCCAGGTGTGGGAAAGCCCTAGCAACCTGGAGCCACACACCTGTTCCCCCAGGTCAGTGGCTTTTTGTTTGATTTTAGAGTCTCAGGAAGAAAACTCCACTGGCAGCTCAACTCTCTAAAACATGGGGCTTCTTCAATATCCGGCTCCCTTTGGTCACACAGGAAGCGCTCAGAGGGGCAGACCCCAGACCCTTTTGCCTGCCCCTGCCTCTCACTCCTCTCTCCCTGCTGGTCCGCTCCCCAGCTCAGCAAGCCTGGCTGCTGGCATCACCAAAGCAGCTGGGATCTGATTTCAGCCGACCACAAAGTAGTTTACGTTCCAGGGAGGCGATGTTTTCATGGAAACAATGTGGACTTTGGTGTCGGGTACACCTGGCGTCCGAGCTCCTTCTGCCTGTCTTGGCTGGGCCACCCGGGGCAGCATCTTGGCCTGAATCGGGCTCAGTTTCCACCGCAGTGACGTGAGGATGACGGCAGCTCCCCGCTGGGCCTGCTCTGGGGTGTTGGCCTAATGTCTCATGCGGGTGCTCAGTAAATATTAACAGCCTTCCACCTCTTTCACCTAAGGAACATGTACCAGGCTCTCCTCTCCTCTTAGAAAGCACCAAGGATGGGGCAAGCGCATCCTGGGAGCCCAGCTGGGGGGCCCTGTGGGCTGCTACATCCTACACACGAGGCTGTGGTAGCCAAGTGGCTGACATCAAGGTCTCTAAGCCAGCCCTGAGCTGCTGAGGTGAGAAAACTAAAGCAAAAGGGCACGTAGGCGGTGGGAAATTCCTTTTTTCACATGTTTTAGCAGTGGGGGGAGGGATGGCCTTGCCACATGAGTCAGTGAGGCCTGGGACAGGCTGCTGGAACACAAGACTGAGGCCCTCCCACCCAACCTCCAAACAGGCCCTTCTCTTGGCTTCTCTCCATGGCTCATGCCTGTGGGGACATGTTGCTGGCAGGCGCCAGCATGGTCAGGGTGATTTACAGGAGGGGACACTCAAGGTCAGGCCAAGGGCACAGGCCACTGGGCAGGGCAGGGCAGAGCAGAAGCTGCCTCGGGGTCAGGGATGGATGTGAGGTCGGAGCCCGCTCTCGGGAAGCAGGGCCGGTCAGCAGGGAAGCCCAGCTGCAGTGGACCTAGACAGAGCTGGGTTCCAACTGGCTGCTTAAGTAACCCTCGACAGGCCGCAATAGCCTTCCTGGCCTCAGTCTCCCATCTGTAAAATGGGGCCAGTGATGCCACGGGACAGTAGGGAAACCTGAGCTGCGGAGCCTGGAGGCACGTGGCTGATACATTGTATCAGGACAAGAATCCCTGTGTTCTTTTAGAGGAGATTACAGAGCAATTGTTCACAATCACATTTCCGCCAAGGAGACAAACCACACAGAGATGCAAGAACTATGGTTAATCTGGCAACTGTGACCCATGGAGGTGTCAGGGCACAGATGGAAACCCAAGTGCCTGGGTTATGGGGCCGGGCTCTGTGTTTCGTACCCCATCAAGGCACAGGGGCAGGGCAAATACCTGCTAGGGGAGTCTTCCTAGCAGCACGCCGCAGCCTCTACAGGTGTCAGAGTCAGCAAATCATGCCCACATTGAGCACCTTCTGTGTACCAGGATCTGGGATGGGAGACTCTGCAGAAACTGGCTACACTGTTTCAATATTGAGGAGCAAGAGCCCTCACTGTTTTGTGTATAAAGAAAAAAAGACTCAGGGAGTTGCAATGACTTGAAACAAGTCACAATCCTAATTGGAGGTGAAGGAGAAAGTCAAATCCAGATCCTTGGTGGCAAGCCTGGAATTCTATCCACTAAACCTCCGCTGTGTAGCCTTCATCTCCAGACCAGGGCTGGGGTTTGGAGACAGAGGCATTTTGCTCATTCTCCAGGTGAGTCTAGACAGCCTTTCCACCAAGAAGTCAAGAAGAGGAGAGTAAGTGCACACTAAAGAAAAAGTGGAAATCAACCAATTTGGGACTTGTATTTTGCACACAGTGCTGCCCTTGCCAGGAGAGATGACTAAGTCGGATGTGGGCGGGGGGGCACCCTGAGGTCCCTGTGTGTGCCCCGGCCTGCAAGCCCCATCACCCCTGTGTCCCCACAAACACACATGCATGATGTTTGGGAGACCAGGCTGGGATGGCTTCCCAGGCTGCTGGAGGATGGCTTGGGGTTTTGAAAAACCACATCAATGGAAGGAAGGCGAGTCTCACCAATAGGAAAGGCCACTGTTGGTTCTCAGAATCTTCCTTCCTATTTGCTTATCTGACCGAAGGATATACTGCTCACTATGGAGGCTCTAGTTCAGCTGTTCAGTCTTGGTTTAAAACCATGTTAAGCACAGTGGCTGAAGTCAGTCCTCCAGCCAGCTGGTGGGCTCCTCCACATCCAATGCCACCATCGTGTATTAAAGAACAGCCTTGACACCTTGCCCTGTGGCATCGTCCCACTGCTCTGGAGGTGGGTGAGCACAGCCTGGTGAGACAAAGGACCCCCCATTAACTGGCTCACGGGGCTGTGCTTGGCTGGGGCAGCCTACCTGCTAAGACAGATGCTTCCGTGGCGAACGTCACAGCAAATTCCCGGAGGGTGTCTGCGGGACTGTCATTGATGAAGAAGCCGAGGTAGCTGACGGATGAGTGGAGGACCAGGGGGATGGAAGACGGAAAAGAGCTCAGGACCTTGTCCCCAGCTCTCTTCAGAGCCTCGTATAAACACTCCACTTTCTGGTCTTCGCACTAATGGAAAAGACACAGACAATGTGTTTCCCCCTCTCTCGTTAGAAAATCATCTATTAATTTAATTAATAAAATTATGGCACCATCAAAGGAGACCCTTCTTTGTTCAAAACATTATACCATTTATCTAGTCCCTGGGGATTTGGAGTTATGGTTTTGTGCTATGATTGTGATCAGTTTTAATTCTGGTAAAATCCTTGTGGAGGGGGTGTCCTTTGGGTGCCTGGAGGGGAAACCCTGTCACCTGACCCCCACCCTCCGAGCCAGTCCCTCTTCCCTGTTCCCAGGGGTCTTAGCTTCTAGGGCTGCTGTGACAAACACCGTGAACCTGGGGCCTTCACACAGCAAAATGTACTCTCTCCCAGGTGTGGAGGTCAGAGCCCCAAATCAAGGTGTCGGCAGGGCTGAGCTCCTCAAAACCTGTAGGGAGGAATCTGCTCCCTGCCTCATTCAGTTTTGGTGGCTCCAGCCACCCGTGATGTTCTTTTACGGCTCCTGTCGTCACCTGGCTGTCTTTTCCCCTGTGTCTCTGTCTCAGGGTCCAAATTTCCTCTTCATTCGAGGACACCAGTCAGACTGGATCAGGCCTCATCCCACTCCAGTTTGGCTTCATTTTAACTCATCATGTGTTCAAAGATCCTACTTCCAAACACGAGTCCAGTCATGAGACAGGACATCAGACTTGATTTTGATCTTGTGGGGACACAGCACAGCCCACAACTCTGGAGTCCATTGCTTTGCTCAGGATGCCGTTGTTCAGCTTCTGGAGGTTTCCAGTAGATTCTGACACAGCCATGGGGGTGTTTCAGAGCAGGGCTGCAGGCTGTGGCTCGGGCCCCCAACCCCCAGGCCCTACCCCAGACCCTCTCCTTCCATGAGCCTCAGAGCCACTGTCTGAAGGCTCTGGGTGCCCTTTCTTCTCTTTCATCCTCAGAAGTGTTTTCCCAAATCCTGCCTGGTGTCTGCTTCTTGGAGGACCCCAGCCCCCACCCCAGACTCTTTCCCAGTGCCTCTGGGCTGCAGCGCCACAGCTCTCCCTATCGGGCATCCTCACCGTCCGCAGGCAACGGGGGCATTACGTCTGGGCAGCCTGACTCCGAGGCCTGAGGAGCTGGCCCTGCACACGCTGCCCTCTTGTTTCCCTTCCCCACTCGCCCTGGACCTCCAGCCAGACAGAGTGCCTCCCAGCCTCGGGCCCTGTGTGGCCGCCAAGTGCCCCGGTGAAGACACGGATGCAGCGGCCTCAGCAGGGAACTGGCCAAATGCCTTCTCTGCCCAGCAGTCTGGCTTCCTCTGCACTTCCTACAACACTTTTTATGCCCTGGAGCATAGAATCATATTAGACTTTGGAACGTACATTTCCATCTTGCCTCCCGGACCAGGAGCTCACCAAGCACACCCCTGTCGGTTTTGTCTGCTCAGCCCCACGGTGCCCAGGAAAACACACCTGCAGAGCAGGCTTCTCCAGTAACTGCTGCCCAAATGTGCCCTTGCTCATGAATCCATCCACACCAGCTTCCTTGGTCTCAGGCATGTAATTTGCAAGCGTAGAGTCACATAAGCAGAGATGTAATTGGCGTCATGATTTGCTGACCTCACGCTTTCATTTTTCCGTACCAAGGCGGAGAGTGACTCTCTGTTACACTATTTCCCCTGAAAGGGCCCTCAGCTAATCATGACAGAGCAGGGGGTGGCTGGGGGTCGGCGTAACCCCGAAAGGAGGGAGGCAGGAGCCACGTCATGTGTGCATGTGCATGCTTGTGTGCGTATATCTGTGTGTGTGCACACGTGTGTATGTGTGTGCCCATGTGCCTCAACATGTTAGGGCCAGGAGCGTGCAGGCCAGAGCCTGCTCTCGGTGCCATGATCGAGAGCATGTGATTTCTGAGCTCACTTCTTGTGGCCCAGTTTTGGCTGCCTTTCTTTCCTTGGCGAGCTCTCGAGGACAGGCCAGAAAGGGGTGTGACTGTCTCAGAGGCCCATGGATGTCCAGGAGGGTGACCGGCTCATCCTGAACTGCCTGGAACTTTCCTGGTTTTAGCACCAAGGCCCTGCACCCTGAGAACACCCCAGCCCCAGGAAAGCCAGGATGGCTGGTCAGCGCATGTCAAAGGCTTTGGAAGGGGCGCTGCTTCTCCCGGGATGTGTTGGGAAACCTCTCCCTGCAGCAGTCTGTTCTCTCCCTTTCCATCCAGGGCTGCAGAGCCTTCACTTACAGTTGGAACAGAGGCCCCCATCCTTGGGCCCTGGTGGAATCCCTTGAAATGGGTGGAACCAGGCAAGTTTGCCAAAGGCCAGGCAGGACGTGACAGACCCTGGGTGTGCCCTTCTCCAGGTTTCTCTGGTGGGGAACCACAGAGGAAGTGGCAATCAGTTGCTCCTTCCCTCCTTCTCACACTTCCTTTGTCTCTTTCAAACAGCCTCCGGGCCCTCCCTTCCTTCCCAGGACCCTTACAGAGCTGCCCAGTTGGCCATTTTCTAAATCAGAGACTGTCTGTCCTTGGGCAGGGATAGTCCTGTGTTTGTGACTGGCCAACAATCACTCATTCCTCAGCTAGTCTTGGGGTGGGGTGGGGTACAAAGACGAGTAAAGCATCCTTCCCTTGAGGGCCTCAGAGTAGTGGCAGACACATTGCAATACAGCATGGTAAGTGCCATTCGAGCACAAAGGGCAGCAACTCCTTCTGCCTGAGGGAAGACTGAAAAAAAGTAGGGGATAAATGAGCTGGGTCCTGAAGGATGAATAGGAGCTGACTGGATGATTCCAGGGAGGAAATAAGGGACACAGGGCCACCTAATCTTACAGTGCTGAACTACCAAACCATGAGGCTGTCCCTTCCTTTTTTCCCCGTTACCTAGTTATCACAGGAAAATGACTTCAGCTGCAGAGTTAGCATTAAGGCACAAGGGGCCAACTCACCGTGAAGAAGTCACAAAGGGTCACATGGGGGAAGATCTCGTGAGCTCTGTTCTTTGCACACTGACGCTTGCTCTCTCTCCAGAACTCCTGGAGATTTTCCAGCATGGTTCCCGTGGGACAGAGGAAAAGAGCATATTCCTGGGGGATGGGGTCGTCTAGAGAAGGGTCGTTGCCATGACAATGCAGCCTGCAAGAAAGAACAGGCCATGATCATCTGGCATCAGGGCAAACAGCAAAATTGAGGACAAACAGTAGCAATGACAGCAGCTCAGAATAATGGATCATGCTGAGCACCGTTTGCGCGTTACAGGAATTGCCCCTCCAGCCCCTTCCAGAAGGTGATGCTATGGCCGGGCAGGACGTGACAGATGCTGGGTGTGCCCTTCTCCAGGTTTCTCTGACGGGTGTGATGCAGGAGCAGTGAGGCTCTGCTGAGGCCACGGAACTGTCCGTGTCTGTCCAGCGCTCACTCCCAGGTTGGCCTGATTCTAAAGCCCAGGGGTAAAGGGAAGGAAAGAAAGCTGACACAGAACTTAAAATCTCGTCTTCAAGTAGTCTTTGTGGTTCAAGCATCACCATGGTATTGGAAAATTTTGTGGGGTAAAATCACATTTTTCTTTTATTTCATATTTCAAATTAAATAGAAAAATCAAAACCACAGAAACTAGACAAAATTTATGTGGTGATTATATTTTCTTTGGATTCAGAAAGTGATTCTAATTACAAGGGAAACTGATAACCCACAAAGTACGTGTCCATTCTCACTAATAACAAAAACAGAAATTGAAACACTCACAAGATGCTGCTTTTTCTAGCTGTCAAATTAAAAAAGTTTTTTTAAAGAATAAATGTTATGTTCAGTTTTGTTAAAGGCACAGAAAGACTTAAGGATGAAGTGGTATAAACCTTATAGGAAGGAATTTGCCTGTATGTACCTGTACTCTTGAATTTATTCTAAGATCTTGTTGAAGAAATTCTGACTGATGCTTAATAATTCCCTTAAATAGAATGCAATAAAACTGTAGTTGCTGGTTAAGTTCATATCTGTACTCTTTGAACTAGTAATTCTACTTCCAGAAATTTATCTCAAGAGCAACATGTATAGACTAAACTGTATATATAAAATACTTATCACAATTAAAACAGGAAAAACAAAGTAAATGATAGTAAATCTACTTATCATAAACTCATTAGAAATTATGGTTTTGACGAATTGCTAATGACTTAGGAAAATGCTTGTGCTATAATGTTAAGTTTGTAAAGGAGTACTCAACCACTTGGGCAGTTTGGTATTGACTCGGAAAACTGTAAACCCTGAACACAGTTCTCCTCTCCTAGACACAAAGCCTTGAGAGACTCTCCCATGTGTGTGCCTGGAGGCCTGGAAGGAATGTTCATTGCATGTTGTTTGTAATATTAATTAAAAACAAAACAAAACAAGAAACAATCCAATGATCCATCAGGAATGGGGCACAGTCACATGTTGGGATAGTACAGAGTATTGAAAATGTTCTATTCAGCAACATGAATCTTAGCAACATAATGTTGGTTTAAAAAAGGAAGTTGCCGAGGACTGCTTGACAGAATCTCCCACACAACTCAAAAAAGAAGCAACTCTAAGCAGCATGTTGTCTGCAGGTATGTACATATGAAGTAAAGCTATATTTATAAACCAGGTAAAATTTCAGGACAAGATGGGATATGGAACACTTGCATCTAATTTCATTTCTTCCTAAAACTCACTAAAATAATAGTCATGGGACTTAAAAAAATACAAAACACCAAGCCCGTAATGGTTGGGAGAAAGGGAGAAGAAGCAACACCAATTTGCAAAAGGAAAGCAGATGTGCAGATGACGACTGGCATCAGCTGGGGGACCAGGAAGGGCCACAGAGCAGTGTTAGGGTCCCAGATCCCCTCCCCACCTTGTGCAGCTGGCAGAAGCCTGGAGGGCCAATCCTTGCAGAGGGTGAAACATAAGGTGCTGGAAACTTCTTCCATGCAGCTCTCAGAACACAAGTCATAAGGCTTCTGCCTCCCAAAGTGAAGTAAGCAGAATCTTCACTAGAAGTTTGCCCAGCCCAAGGGAAATGTCTAAAGACAATGAGTTTGGGGAGTCCCCAACAATATGGCCAAGTCAGATAACCCTGAAGTGAAGTTTAAGGTCAACACACCATCTCGGAGCTTCCAATCACCTTGCAGCCCCTATCATAAATCTGAGCTGACAGCTGAGTACTGTCAGGTAAATAAGGGAGCCTTTAAAATAAAAACAGGAGAATGCAGGCCAGACAAGGGAAAGAAAAGTTAAAATTGCTATTATCTTCAGAAAGATGAGAAGATAGCTCAACCACTAAACAGACAAAACCGAAACAAGACACAACAAAGACACAACAGACTGTTATCAAAAAGGAACATCCAAAGAACCAAAAAGGGCTCTTGGAAATTACAAACACATTAGCAGAAGTGAAAAATAAGACATAAAAGTTGGAAGATGAAATCAAGGAAATTTTCCAGAAAGAAGAGCAAAAAGACAGATGGAAAACATGAAGGGGGGAAAAAACAACTAGAGGACCAATCCAAAAGAGCAAATACCCAAATAATGAGAGTTTCAGGCAAAGAAAATGTAGGAAACAGAGGGAGAAAATAATCTCTAAAATAATGCAGAATGATGTTTAGAACAGAAAGGCATACATTTTCACATTGAAAGAGCTCATCAAGTGAAACTTCAGAATGCTGGAGACCAAGAGAAGGTTGTTCCAGCTTCCAGAGAGATATTAGAAAGGTTACACCTAAAGATCAGGAATCAAAATAGCTTCAGTCTTCTCAACAGTAGTACTTGAAGGTAGAGACAATGGGAAAAAAATTTTCAGCCTAGAATTTGATATACAGTAAAACTCTTAATCAAAGAAGATGGTACAATAAAGCCATTTTCACATATGCAAAAATCTTAATTAATTTTCCTCTCATGTTCTTTCTCAGAAAGGTGCTGAATGAAAAATCTGCCAAAGTCAGATCATAACCAAAAAAGAGTAAGGTGTGGGGTACAGGAAAACAGATTAGACACATGGGGGAGGTGGGCAACCCCAGGATGACGGTGAAAGGAGATCCTAGAGTCCACGCACCCTGTGTAGGGGAAAAACGGGACAAATGTAACAGAAGAGAGGATCTTGGGGGACGTTTCACCAAGAAGATGAGTTTGGTAGGAAATCTGATGCATCTGAAAGTCTTGAGAGGAAATGCCAACAGTTGGCAGAGAATTTGAGATTGAATTCATAAGTAAGCAGAAGAGTACGGGAGTGGGAAAATAAGGCAATTATAAACTCCAGGAAAAACAAAAAGTTATGTGAAAAGGAAAAATAATTATAATGACCTACATGGCTCAGCTCTGAATGGTGTTCAGAGCCATAGAAATGTAAACACTGATTATAGATCTAACTAAGATCACACAAAAAATCTGTACCATGAGGATGGGAAAGGGGCATCAATGCTGCCGGTGAGTGGGGAAAGAGAGGGTGTATAAAGCCTAAAACGGAAAACTCAAGAAGCAGTGACACAGGTTGTTATATGGAGATGTGACAGTAAAAGCCAAAACAATCTGCTAGAAGAGGTGAACATCACTGGGAAGTGTGGGAAAATAGCCTGACCGGGAAGTACATCCTTGACATGCTCGGGGGTGTGAAACATCAAGTCTTGCCCGGACAGAACACTGTCCAGGGCAGCACCCGCATTGTTAATACAAGAAGCTGCAAGTCTTGGATGGTCTGTCCTTGTGGCTGCACTGCCCCTTAATCTTTGGGGCAGAGACTTGCTCGAACAGTGGGGAGCTATGGTACAGGGAAGGACACATGGGACAGGGGACAGGTGATTGGGAGGACTATCATTTTTCCTGATGAGTTCTGTAGAAATATTTGACTCTTCATGTGAATGTATAACTACAGTAAAGATGAAACATTAAAACCATGCTTTCAAACCACAGTAGTAAATAGCAGAGCACTGGAGTGACAGCTGGGGGCTGTGACCACGGGATCCTGGTTGAGTCGCTCGGTCTCTCTGTGCCCTGCTTCCCCCATCTGCCCGGAGGGGAGAGCAGGCTGTCCCCAGGCTGTGGTCTCATGCGCTGAGTCCTGAATCCCTCAAATACAGTTTACGTATATAATTTAATAATTGAAAAGGGGTTTGAATCCCTTGAAAAAAGTTAAGAATAAATTTAAAATACTCTAAAGTAGAAAAAATAAAGCAAGGGAACAGTAAGCACAGGATTGAGGACAGTAGTTGCAAGTTTGGTGGGGGAGGTGAGGGGATAGAGTCAGAGGTTGTTGGGTGGCGGGTTCCTGGGTGCTTCATAACTTGCACATATTTAATGTATTCCTTCATATATATAAATTATTACACAACAATCATTTAAAGTAACATACAGAGAACATTGTATATATGGTATGATCTCAATTATGCATAACAGAAATATGTGGTGAGTATATCTCTCCATATGAATGTGTATGTGTGTGCACATGTGTGTGTAGATATATATGATACATATATATAAAGCACATGGTGAAATATCTCATATTATCAAATTTTTTCCTGTCTTGCAATTATGGCTACTTTTTTCCTTTGACTTCTCATGTTTTAGTTTTTTAAAATAAAGAGCATATATCACTTCTATTAACAGGAAAAACCCCTTTGAGACCCCTTCCCCCCACTCCCCTTGTGCTACCCCAATGCTTCCGCCGTTTCGATTGGGCCTCAGGGGTGGGGATGGGGAAATGGGCTGAGGTGCCCTCGGAAGGCTCATTATTTTTGGTTTTG
This sequence comes from Bradypus variegatus, assembly GCA_004027775.1. Lineage (NCBI taxonomy): Eukaryota > Metazoa > Chordata > Mammalia > Pilosa > Bradypodidae > Bradypus > Bradypus variegatus. The sequence goes on along the minus strand of PVKY010002900.1, from coordinate 10,003 downwards.
GTGTTTGGAGGGGACAGGGCAGTGTCTGCTGCCTGGTTTATTTTATTTTAGAAAGTTCTAATTACCTTAATTATGCACAAATACATTCTCAGAAAAAAAAATAGAGACATCTCTACCCTTTTCCTCTTGGTTTGGTATCATATTTTAAGGGCTAATACTCTCTTGGATACATATATTTCATTCATCGATTCCTATAGTAACAAGTATTTAAACTGTTTTTTTCTTTTGTAATAGCACTGGAATCAACATGCCTATACAGATCTTTCCAGGCCCTTTGTGTTTCTCCAGGGAACACACCCACTGCGGCGGGGCTGGCTACCTCTCCTAATTAATTAATTAGTTGAATCCCTGATTGGTCACCTTGTGTGAGGCACCTGCAGAGCAGAGAATACCCCTGCTCTCAGCAGCGGCCCTGGCAGCTCTCTCTTTTGTTTTTAATGGTGCTTCAGTTTGCACTTCCCAGATCACTCACTCTGGGGCCCTGACTGCCTCCCCTCCAGGAGGCTTCAGTACTTGTGAGGTGCCAACCACGCCCTTCATGGCATGGGCTTGGCTTTCAATTCAGATCCGACCCCTGACTTTAGACTTAGACCATCCAGCGTGTCGTGGGCATTTCCCTTTGTCCCGTGGAGGGGCTGCAGCCTTTCCCCTTGGCCTAGAGCTTTTGGGGAAAGGATGGGGGGCACTGAGAACATTCTGGAAAATTAGAGAACCATTATCATAGAGGTTTGCCATGCTGCTTTGGGAGCCTTACGAGACGTGCTTCCTTTTTTACTGTGTGACTTTCACCGTGGGTTTCCCTGGCTGGTGTTGAGGGGATTTCCGGTGGAGGCGCTGTGGCCCACTGCGCTGGGTTTTAGATAGCAAGGGTTGCTCTCTGTTTCCCAGAGCAGAAGCCCGAGGCCAGAAGCAGTGAGCAGCCTGAGTCCACAGCTGCGTCATGGCAGCTGGAGCTGCCCCTCCATCGCTTGCACCCCTTAAAACGGGGGGATTCACTACCACAAGGGAACTTTCTATCAGGGGTTGCCAGAGAGAGTGGAAATCTCTGTTCTCTATCAGCAAAAACGGCTCTTCCCTATTTATTCAACAAATCACACAAACCTTTTTCTCCTTTGACAGTCAAAATTGGATTAAATCAGATTTTGATCGGAAGAAAGTTTTGTTCAAAGTTCTCTTTCTGTCCTTTTTACACAAGGGCCCTCCTTTTGTTCCCTTTCCCCGGCTGCTGGTTGGTGGGTGTGGAGATGATTCCGTTTTTGCTTTCATGGTGTCCCCAGGTCCCACCAGATACTCCCCACGTTCCACCCGGAGAAGAGGCAGTCACAACACACAGGGCGACTGGGCTCTGCCCGGCCAGGCCCACTCACCAGTCGGAGGCCTCCTCCGCCGTCTTCCTCCCAGTAGCTGCCAACGCTTTGAGCCTGTAGGGAAGAAGGAGCACAGGGATCGCTCAGGGCTGGGCTTTGCGCCGGGCGGAGGAGGGTGAGCTCAGCGGGCTGCCGTCCCTCTTCCGCCTTCGGGTGTGCCCCTCCGCTGGCCTGGAGGGTGGGCTGCTGCTGCTGGAGCACGTGGGCACAGATCCCCCTCCCTGCGGCCACCGCCACGGCCCTTTGGAAATGCACGCTGCCCGCACGGCTCCCTGCTCGCTTCCCTTGCGGGGCCCCTGCCTCTAGTCCTTTGCAGGGAGTCTGGGCACCTCGCCATTGGCCCTCTGTCCACTCCGGCCGTCCTGTCCCCTTGAACCAAAACAGCGTGGAACAGCCTGAGGAGTCAAAAGTGTGTCCGCCAACACGCAGCCCAACCCCTCGGTGAAATCAAGCTGACCGTTTGAGGCTGACACTGAGCATCTCCTCTGGGGATCCTGCCTAGCAGGGTCGTTTGCAGCCCCTTCTGTGCACCCCCCATGCATTCATCACGGGTCTCATCACAGTTGACGGGCATCCATCTGTCCCCCTCTAGACAGAGTCCCCCGGGGCTGGACTGTGTCTTAACCTCCCTGTAACCTGGGACCTACATGGTGTATTTAGGCACCAAATTGAACAGGATGAAAATGGTTAAGGTAATTCATTCAGGAAGGCAGGCCGGAAACAGCCCAAGAGTTGCCTGCCAGTGCCTCGCCTTCAGTGGCTGCCAGCAGGCATGTGGCTCTCCGGAGAGCTTGGAGCCGACAGGCCTCGGCACAGGGCCTGGCCTGCAGGGGCTCAGGTGAGAAAGTTAAAACGCGGCTCCCTGCCCCCCACGTCTGCTTCACGTTGGAATAGGTGGAATTCTGGGTAACGGTCCACACTGCAGCACCAACAGCAAATAGCCATGGGAAGAGGGTGGGCTGGATCAGGTCTCTCTCGGAGCCTTGTGTCCTTGGCTGCAGGCTGGGATGATGAATAGGAGATAAAAGGCACCCAGGAGCTGCCCACACCGGCCCCCCACTTGCCACAGCTCTGCCCACAGGCAACTGCCCTCCCTGGCTAGCAACCCCTGGCTTCTCATGAACACACTGACGGCCAAGTCCCCACTTGGCGAGGGAGAGGAGAGGGTCTGACTTTGAAGTTACTTCATCCAGTATGGCCAGGGTTTCATTATAAGCTTTAAGGAAAGTCTGCTCCCTTCCCCAATCCTCGGTTACCTCAAGTATATTTCTGTTCTGTTTTTCCTTTGAGCAAGCGTCTGAAATGAACCAGATCTAAGAAAAGGGTTTAATATAAAAGTGGCCGCCCAGAGTCAGCACTGTCACAGCTCATTGGTTTTGGGGGGCAAGGGGGTGTCTTCCTTCTCTGAGAGGAGTAACTCCCAAGGTGGGAGTTCTGCATAAGGACCCTGTCCTTGGAGAAGGAGGCCGGCACCCACACGCTCCCAGCGTTTATTAACCATTTTGCAAAAGGTTTTCTGCAAGGAGGAAGGCTCTCCCCGTGCAGTGTAGAGACCCAGGCTCGCTGTTGGTCCTTGCAGCAGACACCTACTGGGCTCTGGGACCTTTTGAAAGCGAGTTTGGAACACCTCGAAATGCCACGTTCAGAACCCCTGGGCCGCAACAAAGGCGTGATGGTGAGGCCCGAGCTCTGCAGGCCCTGAAGGCCATGCGGCGGAGGGCTTCTGGCGTTCCCCCATTGCAGGGCCCGGATCCGCCGGCAGAGCCCGTCTCCCAACGGCAAAGCCCGCGTGGCTCACGGAGGCTGGAAGGGGCCCGATTTGTAGGCCTGCCCCGTGCCCCGCTGCAGGAAGGAGGCGCCCAGGGCTGCCGGGAGGGTCTGGGGGCTCCAGGCCCGAGTCCGGGGCGGTACTCACGCGGTGTGCGCCGGGAAGCCCAGCGCCAGGAGGGCCTCCAGGGTCGGCGGGGAGCTGCGGCCTCTGAGCCTGCCGGAGACCCTGGCGTAGAGCTGCGCCTCGCCGGCCGCCATCGCCTCCCGCCCCAGCGAGGCCTGCCTGGCAGACTGCCGCGCGCAGACCGGGCCCGGGAGGCAGAGAGGGTGAGGGGGGGCTGAGGCTGTGAAGGAAAACCTCAAGCCTCTTTTGATCTTTCTGACAACAGCTAATATCCTGTCTGCGTGAGGGGCTGGTTTCCAGAATTCTCTGCGCAGGGGCTGGCCCGCGCTGCTACCCGGCCCGGCTCCCGCAACGAGTTCGGGTTCAGGAGGCGCAGCCAGGCCCCTGCAGGGGTGGGAGAGTTTATACCCACTCCGGGGGTTTCGGGGGCGGGTCTGTGTGAGGGCAGAGGGCAGAGGGCAGGGTTCACTAATGGGTCCCTTGCCTGGGGGCCTTGGTCTCCTTATCTGTAAAACAAGATGTTGCCCTTGGCATCATCTGTTGTCCCTGCTGGATTTAACACTTTGGGGCTCTTTTGGTTATCCATTGACTTCTTTTTTGATTTTGAAAACTTTTAAATTAAAGTATCATTAATTAAACTAATTAATTATAAATTTATAATTAATTCGACAGAAAAGCTGGTGCATCCTACTTGAATAGCCCAATGAATCTTCATAAAGTGACCACTCACAGGTAACCATCCCCAGGAAAGGCCATGAAACAGGGGTCCTCCACGGGGACCCTGCCATGCCTGGAGACAGTTGATTGTCATTTGGGGGAGGAGGTGCTACTGGCACCTAGTAGGTAGAGGCCAGGGATGCTGCTACACATCCTACATGGGACAGCTGCCCAACAAAGAATGATCCAGCTGAAATGTCGACAGTGCTGAGCTTGAGGGACCCGGCTCTAGAACACTGGCAGAACCTCAGGAGCTTCCCTTCTTCCCCCCTGCCCGGCCTCCCAGGTACCTCCCACCTGCCCTGCCAAGACAACCATCACAGCTGCTTGTACATTAGTTTTTCCTCTTTTTGAACCTTGTGTAAATTCATCCATGTTGTCGTAGCAACTTTAGAAGACGCCCTGTCGTTGCTAGAGTGTTCCACTGGGTGAATCGACCATCAGTTGTGTATCCATCTCTCTGCTGATGCACATTTGGGGTTTTTCCAGCGATCGATGCTGCTGTGGACATTCTTTTGCAGGTTGCTTCGTGCCCTGGGTCTGCAGGTCTGTTGGGTGTGTCAATGGGAGTGCAGTGGCTGGGCCACGGGGCCTGGGCACACTCTAGTGGAAACTGCCAAGGAGTTTTACAAGGCAGCTGTCCAGGTCACCCTCTTGGCAGCAGTGGGCGAAGCTGCAGCTGTCCCACATCCTTGCCCACACTCGGGATGACCAGCCTTTGGAATGTTAGCCGTTCTGCTGGGTGCGTGTTGGTATGTTGTTGTGGTTCTGATTTGCTGTCCTCTGATTGAGCTCCATTTCACACACTTCTTGGCCACCTGAATATCCTCTTTGGGGACATGCCTGCACTAATCTTCTGCCCATTTTTCCTTTGGGTTATTTGCTTTTCCTTATCAATTTTTGGGAACTCTGGAGTTAGGGCTTTAATTGGATGCATTCATTGGCGATGTCTTTCTCTAGGCTGTAGTTTGCCTTTTCACTTAATAATGTCTTTGGATGAAACAAAAGTTCTTAATTTGAGTGAAATTTAATTTGCCAACCTTTTGGTAAGAACTTTCTGTATCCAGTTCAAGAAACGGTTGTTGATTCAACATTGGTGAAGATAGGCTCCTATGCTTCCTTCTACAAGCTTTATTACTTTCACTGTTCATATGTAGCTGTATGATCTATTTGAATGAATTCTGCATATAATATGAGTTAGGTGTTGTTTCCTTCATTTTCCTACATTTTTATCCATTAGAAAGACTTTTGGTCTTTTAGAACTCTTAAAGTAAATCAGATGACTGCATCAGTGTCTTTGGATGCTATCACATTCCCTTGTTTCATTTGTCCATTTTTGTGCCCATGATACACTCTCTTAATTAGTATACTGTTAGGCCTTCTGATTTTCTCATCTTCTTCCAGATGATCTCGCCTCTTCTAGGTCCTTTACTTTTTCGTGTAAATTTTAAAATTGGTTTGCCATAGTGTGGTATTGGAGAATTCAGAAAACCCCACACATATATGGCCAAGTAATTTTCAACAAGGGAGCCAGTGTAATTTAGTGGGCGAAAGCATCTTTCAACAAAAGGTGATGGAAAAACTGCATATTGATGTGGAAAACCCCAACCCTTACCTCACATCATATGCAAAATTAACTAAAAGTATATGATAGACCTAAAAAGTACAAGTTAAAACTATAAAACTTCTAAAAGAAAATCTACAAGAAAAATTTTTGCTTTGTTGGAGGTTGCAATGCTTTCTTATGACATAAAAAGCATGAACCACAATAGAAAATTTTGATTAATTGGACTTCAACAAAATATAAAACTTTTGCTCTTTAAAAGACACAATAAGGAAAATAAAAAGGCATGCCACACCCTCTCTCTCCAGCACCCAACTCGGCAGGTGAACTCACTGCCCTCCCCACTATGTGGGATCTGACTCCCAGGGGTGTAAATATCCCTGGCAACGCAGGATATGACTCCCGGGGATGAATCTGGACCCGACATCATGGGAATGAGAACATCTTCTTGACCAAAAAGGGGATGTGAAATGAAATGAAATAAAGTTTCAGTGGCTGAGAGATTTCAAATGGAGTAGAGAGGTCACTATGGTGGTCATTCTTATATAGTGATATAGATAACCCTTTTTAGTTATTAGTGTATTGGAATAGCTAGAAGTGAATACCTGAAACTATCAAACTACAACCCAGTAGCCTGGACTCTTGAAGACAATTGTATAACAATGTAGCTTACAAAGGGTGACAGTGTCATTGTGAAAACCTTGTGGATCACACTCCCTCTATCCAGTGGATGGATGGGTGAGTAGAAAAATGAGGACAAAAACTAAATGAAAATAGGGTGGGATGGGGGGATGATTTGGGTGTTCTTTTTTACTTTTAATTTTTATTCACATTTTTACCTTTTCTGGTATAAGGAAAATGTTCAAAAAATAGATTGGGGTGATGAATGCACAACTATATGATGGTACTGTGAACAGCTGATTGTACATCACAGATTGTATGATATGTGAATATATCTCAATAAAACTGAATTTTAAAAAAGGCATGCCATAAACTGAGAGAAAATAGTTACCTTACGTTTATCTGACAAAGAACTCGTATCCAGAATACATGAAGGAAAACAGCCCAGTTTCAAAATGGGCGAAAGATCTAAATGGACACTTGCTAAAGAAAGATGTGAGCGGGCAAGGAGAAAACAATACAATGCTCAACATCATTAGTCATCAGGGAAATATAAATTAAAACTCCAATGTGATACCACAAAATATTCACTGCAAGAGCTAAAATTGAAAAGATGGACAATACCAGGTTTTGGCCAGGTTGTGGAGTAATTGGAACTTTCATACATTGTTGGTGGGAATGCCAAATAGTCCAACTCCTTTGGAAAACAGTTGGGCAGTTTCTTAAAAAAGTTAAACAACATTTACCTTTTTGCTTAGCAATTGCACTCAGCTGTTTAACAAAGAGTAATGAAAATGTGGGTCCTCGCAAGACTTGACTCCTAACAGTCCCAAAACAGAAACAATCCAAATGTCCATCAACTGGGTGAACAGATACACAGATAATGGAAATTGCAATCAATGGAACAATACTTATAAGGGAACCCTGCTGATTCATGCCACAACATGGACCAATTTATTTAAATGAAATTGTGTATTAAAAAAACCTAATCTACAGTGACAGAAAGCAGATCAGTGCTTGTCCAGAGCTAGGGCATGAGGGAGATTTGGGGGGTGATGGAAATGTTCTTGGTTTGGTGGTAATTTCCTGGGTGTATATATTTTTCCAAGACTGACTAAATTGAACCCTTAGAATGGATGCATGCTAATGTATATAAATTAAACCTTAATAAAATTGATTAAAAAAAGATATGGAAGGAATGCTAAGGAAAAAGCAACAGTATGCCAATTTCTACACAAAAAAGCCTGCTAGGATTCTGTTAGGATTATGTTGAATGTATAGATGAATTTGGGGAGAATTGTAATTCCATTCCATCAATATGACATACCTCTCTCTTTATTTTGAACTTTAAAAATTTTTCTTAGTAATGTTTTATAGCTTTCAGTGTATTGTACTTGTCATCAAATTTATTCCTAAGTGGTGTATGTTTTGATGCTATTGTAAATGATATTTTCAAATAATTTCACTTCCAATTGGTTATTGCTAGTGTACAGAAATACAATTGCTTTTTAATATATTGACTCAACATCCAATGATCCTACTAAATTAATTTATTACTTCTAATATATTGTAGATTATTTTGGATTTTCCATGTACACAATCTTCAAATAAGATTTGTAATCTTCAGATAATGACAGTTTTCCCTCTTCCTTTCTAATCTTTATATAAACTTTATTTCCACTTCTTGTCATATTGTTTTAAGATCTCCAGTATTATGTTAAGAGAAGTGGGGTTTTTTTGAGGTAGATATCCTTCATCATGTTAAAGAAATCACTTTTTATTCCTAGCTTGCTGAGGTGTTTTTAAAAATTCATTAATGGATACTGGATTTTAGCAAATGCTTTTTCTGCATCTATTGAGATAATCATATTATTTTTCTTCTTTATTCAGTAAGTGATGTAAATCCCACTAATTTCTGAATGTTAAATCAATCTTGTTTTCCTGGGATAAATCCCCTCAGCTATAATAGGTTGTTCTTTTTATGCACTACTGGACACACTTTGTTAATACTTTGTTTAGAATTTTTGCATCAACGTTTGTGAGAGATCTTGGTCTACTATTCTCCTTTCTTGTCATGTCCTTGTGAGGTTTTGGTATTATTACAGTGACCAGCTCACCCCAATTTTCTTGGGACTTTTCTGGGTTTAGCACTAAAAGACTCTTATCCTAGGGACCCCTTTTTCCCAGGCAAGCCAGGATGTGGCACCCCCGAGGGTACAGGTGATTCTGGCCTCATAAGATGAGTTGGGAAGTATTTCTTCTTTCTCATTTCCTGAGTTTTTGTAAGATTGTTACAATTTCTTCCTTAAATGTTTGAAAAGACTTGTAGGCCTTGAATTTTCTTTGTTGGGAAATTTTTAATTATGGATTTGATTTCTCAAATAGATATTGGAAGTTTCTTCTGGTATATGTTTTCAAAAATGTTTTTCAATGAATTTGTCCATTTTATCTAAGTTGTTAAATTTCCTGGCAAAGAGTTGCCAGATCTTCTTTCTTCAATTCTGTTTCATAATTTTCTGTTTAGAGGTCTTACAGTAGTTATTAGATTTTTCTTAGGCATTTGATAATTTTTCCTGCCATTGAATACTATATCTTTTAAAATTTTATGTTTGAGCTCTTCATTGCAAAAAATAAAAAATAATATTGATTTAATATTATTTTACATTGATCTTACATCCAAGAGTCTTGCTTTACTTATTAATTATAACAATTTATCTTTAGAATTTTTAAGGTTAATCTATGTACTAACATAGTTTTGTCTGGGAATATGACAGTTTTATTTTTCCCTTACCAGTACTTATGCCTTTTCTGTCTTAATTTCTCTCTCTTTCCCTCCCCTCCCCTCCTCCCTTCTCTCCTCTCCTTTTATTTTCTTTCTTTTCTGCCATTATATTGACTAAGACCTCAAATAAATGTGGAATAGATGTGGTAATAGGGCGTGTCCTTGTATTTTTCTCCATCTCAGAGGAAAAGGTTTCAATATTCCACCCTTAAATAGATGTTTGTCATAAATTCATTACATATTTTATAATATTATTTTTGTTTGAGGAATTCAAATGATGAAATAATTTTTCAATCACAAGATATACATCGAATTTGAAAATCAGAAAATATTTATCAGAAAATAAAGCCTGTTACCCAAAAGGAAAAAGAAATTAGCTTTTGAGTCTGAAATATAGCTTCCCCTAAAATATATTTTTCTGTTACAAATAATAAATTCTTTTTTCAGGAGCCGTGTTTATCTTTATAACATATTGCAAAATAAAAAAAAAAAAAGATCTACTCATCTTGAATAGAAAACAGTCTTGCCCTGTCTTGCTCAATCCCTTTTCCATAACTTGAAAAGTTATCTTCCAGGCGCAATAGAGAGAAGACTTCCTGACTGACAAGTTCTCGAGCAGGTGAACCCCAAAGCCCCCCTTCCTGCTAACGGTCTTACGGAGACGCAGAACATGCTGTAATTCAAGCTCTGTGCAGACGGTCACCGGAGCTCCGCAGGGCTCTGGAAAGCTGTCATCGGGGCTGCTGGTCCTCTCATCTACCCAGGGCAGCTCTGGGCACTGGCTCAGTGAAGAGCAGGTGCCAGCCCTAGAGACCTTTCCCTCCTCCCTTATAATGGGATTTTGAGCAGGAGGGCACTGCATTGTAGCTGCAGAAGTGCCGCTACAACGGCCCCGTGGGTGCTCTTCCCTGGCCACCTGTCTGGACCTGTGACCTACCCAGGACACCATGTCCAAAGAATCGTTAACAGGACCTCATGCTTCGTTTGGCTGCCTGCAGCTCCATTCAGTTTTTAGTCACTCCTGTCTCCTTCTGCTGGACACGATCGGGCCTTAGGAA